>CAKAKR010050076.1:0-87776 GCA_916700685.1 Adelosebastes latens
TTTAGACATCTAGACGTGGTGAAGACGACTTGCTGAAGTTCAAACCGAGCATCAGAATGGGGAAGAAAGGGGATTTAAGTGACTTTGAACGTGGCATGGTTGTTGGTGCCAGACGGGCTGGTCTGAGTATTTCAAAAACTGCTGATCTACTGGGATTTTCATGCACAACCATCTCTAGGGTTTACAGAGAATGGTCCGAAAAAGAGAAAATATCCAGTGAGCGGCAGTTGTGTGGACGAAAATGCCTTGTTGATGTCAGAGGTCAGAGGAGAATGGGCAGAGTGGTTCGAGATGATAGAAAGGCAACAGTAACTCAAATAACCACTCGTTACAACCAAGGTATGCAGAATAGCATCTCTGAACGCACAACACGTCGAACCTTGAAGCAGATGGGCTACAGCAGCAGAAGACCACCCGGTACTAGCAAGGTGTACCTAATAAAGTGGCCGGTGAGTGTATATGTACTGTATATTGGTGTATGTATGTATGTGTATATATATATATACAGTGTATATATATATATATATATATATGTATGTATATATATATATGTATATATGTGTGTATATAAATATATGTATATATGCATATATATTTATATGCATATATACATATGTGTATGTATATGTGTATATATGTATGTATTTATGCATATATACATATATATATATGTATATATACGGATATATACTGTATGTGCATATATACGTATATATATATATATATATATATATATATGTTGTTTTATATGTTTTATTTATTTATTTTTTTGTTTTTCTTTTTGTTTTTTTATTTATTTATTTATTTATTTTCCCATTACAGTATTGCTTACAGTAAATGGAGTCATCAGTCAATCAGGCTTTAGACCATTAGTCAGTGTACTACCACTATAGCCTGCAGTATAAATGACTGTAGCCCTTGAACATCATACCAATCCCCCCATTACATCTGCTATACGTGACCATCCCTGTCTCCTTCACAAAAAGAATGAATGAATCCTTCTACTCTACTCTCCTGCCCCGGCTAAAAAGAGCTGCACCAGCAGAAATCTGACTGAGCACTGAGCTGAGCTGACTTGTATTAAAGCCAGATCACTCTCTTCTTCTCTCTCTCTCTTTGTCCTTTTGTGTGAATAGTGTGAATAAAGATATTTCCCCCCACACCAGGAGCTGTCAGCGGGCCGGGACACCATGAGGCCATTTAATCTTCCTCTATATGACAGACAGGAGGAGGTTAGGTCTGTCCCCGGTAACACCGACACACGCACACACACACCAGCGACCCAACACCGCCTCTGCTGCCTCTCCCGTTACAGCTCAGCGATCGAGTTACGCGGCCGGGGAAAATGTTGCAGTAGTGAGGAGAGAGAGAGAGAGAGAGAGAGAGAGAGAAGGAGAGAGAGACTGCAGCATCGCTTGAGATCAGCAGCAGCAGCAGTCCCAAGCAGTGCAGGTGAGAGGAGAGAAAAAAAAAAGCTAGAGGAGGAGGAGGCGCATGTGGAGGAGAGAGAGAGAGAGAGACAGAGAGAGAGAGAGAGAGAATGCGGGACTCTTGGAAAAAGACGCATCTCCACTCGGTCCATCACCGAGACATCCATCCACCCGAACGCAGGCTGCACAGGATTACACTAATTTGGTGATGATGATGATGTTTGGAATCTCCATTTTTTAAGCTCATCATCAATTTAATCTGTTTTTTTTTTATTATGAGAGAAGAAATATGATGAGAAACTCGCTCTGAAAAAAGCACTCACACAACTTGCGTGAAGGAATCCGACGGCTTTGGCACGTTGCTCTGATACTGCGGAGGGAAAAAAGAAGAGGAAGGTAAGAAGAGATCCAGCATCATCAAAGACTTTTATATATCAAACTGATGCATTTCATTCCTCTTGTTGATGGGATGTGAGTTAATAGTCTTCGGCGTCCGGAGAGCTGAGCAGCAGTGAGGGGCTTTTTTTTTTCTTCCTCTTTTTGTGCTGGTGCTGCATTGCAGTTTCTAACTGTGAGAAAAAGCTGTTGTCCCAAATGTGACTGGAATAAAAAAAAAAAGAAGTGAACATTATGAAGTGATAATAAGCGTCCTATAGTGTGTGTGTGACAGTGGGACAGCTGGAGTGGAAGTGGATTAATCCAAAAGGCGCATGAATTAGTTGCTTTTTACGCAGCAGGCATGATGGATCTTTGGATATGTTTGTGGCGTGAACAGCCCAGCAAGACATTATCATTATTATAGAAGTTGGAAAAAAAAAAAAGAAGCACTGCTGAGTAATACAGAAGGAGGTGGATAAAAAAGGAGCCTGCACAGCTGAAGTGAACTAGTGCGGAAGCTTTTCCCCGGACCTCAGGCTCTGAGAGTCCGCAGAGAGCGATAGAGGGAGAAGGTAAGAAAAGGATAAATCAAACACCCACGCTGTGAGCTACAGCACACCACAAAACAGCATTAAAGACAAGCTCAAAGGCAGACAGCTGGGAAGGAAGGAAGGAGAGAGAGAGGAAGAACAAGAAGAAGGAGCCATGCAGAGGCTTGGTGCAGTGCACTCCTCCGCGACGCAGCAGCAGGCTCTCAGCCTCGTGGTCTTAGTGCTGCTGCTGCAGCTGCTGACTCAGCTACCGGGTGCCGACTCAGCTCTCCGGTACCGGGTGGCGGAGGAGGGTCCGCCTGACGTCAAGATCGGCAACGTGGCCGTCGACCTGGGCCTCACCGCGGGAACAGGCAGCGGGGACGTCACCTTCGCCCTGGAGAGCGGATCAGAGTTCTTCAAGATCGACAACGTGACAGGTGAGCTGACGACGGGCCCACGACGCATCGACAGAGAGAAGCTCCCACAATGCCAGATGATCTTTGATGAGAACGAGTGCTTCTTGGACTTTGAGGTGTCGGTGATCGGACCCTTGCAGAGCTGGGTGGACCTGTTCGAAGGCCGCGTTGTCATCACAGACATCAACGACAACACACCTTCCTTCCCATCACCTGTGCTCCAGCTCTCGGTCGAGGAGAATCGCCCGATTGGGACCCTTTACCTGCTGCCCACGGCGACGGATAGGGACTTTGGGCGAAATGGCATCGACCGCTACGAGCTGATCCAAGACGGTGCTGCTGGGTCGAGTTCGACGAGACGCACGGCCGGAGGAGGAAACCCCGTGGCTAGAGTGGATGGACTTGGGGACCGGAGGGGTAGAAGTGGGGATAACGGAGGCGGACCCAGAAGCACTGTGTTTGAACTACAAGTCGCAGATATACCAGATGGCGAGAAACAACCGCAGCTCATTGTGAAAGGCACGTTGGATCGTGAGCAGAAGGACTCGTACGAGCTCGTCCTCAGGGTTCGAGATGGAGGGAACCCGCCACGCTCCTCCCAAGCCCTGCTCCGTGTTTCCATCACTGACGTGAATGACAACAGCCCACAGTTCGAGAGGTCAACGTATGAGGCGGAAATGGCAGAAAATGCTCCTCCGGGCACACCTGTGCTCCAGGTCAGAGCTTCGGACCGCGACATCGGAGTCAACGGGCAGGTGGAGTACGTCTTCGGAGCGGCCACCGAATCCGTCAGGCGACTCCTGCGGCTGGACGAGGCAACCGGGTGGCTGAGCGTCCTCCACAGGATCGACAGGGAAGACGTGGCGCAGCTGAGGTTCACGGTAACGGCCAGAGACCGGGGTCAGCCGCCACGCACTGACCGCACCACTGTGATTTTGGCCGTCCGGGATGAGAACGACAACGTCCCAGTCGTGGAGATCCGAAAGATCGGACGGATCCCAGTGCGAGATGGAGCAGCGTTGGTGCCAGAGAACGTCCTGGTGGACACGCCGGTAGCTCTGGTGCAGGTGTCGGACAGAGACCAGGGAGAGAACGGGGCGGTGACGTGCACGGTTGTAGGAGACGTCCCATTCACATTGAAGCCAGCTGGTGAAACAGCGCTCCCACCCCTACCTGCAGATGAAGCCTTTGACAGGTAAGCCAAACCAAAGGTAACCAATCACAGCAAGAAATCCATTACAAAGGAAACTGATTATTGATCAGTAGTTCCTGAATTACTCTGAATAAAGGAGTATATGATAGATAACAGTTACTGTAGTAATGAACCACTATCTAGTAATCAGTCATTGTCATTTGGGTAGGATGATGCACTACTTTTCTTGAGGGGTTCACAAAAATGGCAAGTAATGATGAGGTAATCATGAAGTAATGATGCATTTTAAATAATAGCTCAGTATAATGCACTACGTTACCTGAGGGGGGACTATAACAACTATGTACATAATAAGCTAATAGTATTTGGATATGTGCCATTAAGCACCTGATTCACATAGTGTATACCAGAAACAATTAATTTAAAACTGGTTATTGTTCATTAAGAAAATGGCCATAATGATTAGAAACTGGTCCATTAACATGTCATTTAGCAATCTGTTGTTACGTTACCTACTATACAGTCCTTGATTCAGGACCTGTACATTGATTTGAAGATGGCTCATTCCACTTCCCATATACATTTTTGTAACGTGTTACTAAATGTAAAACTTAACATAATAGACAAACAGTATGTATGTCGGTTTTACCAGAGGCTGGTGCTGTTTTTATCCCATATGTTTCCTGACCTTGACAGCTACCTGCATGCAGTTGCTATAAGTCTCACCCACACTACCGCTTCAGGAGGAATTACTACAATTTCTATTTTCCACAGAGAATTGAGAGAAGAGTGACGTGTTGTTGCATGGAGATTTCATTTAAGCTTGGTTCAAGTGGTGCCACTCATTCATTCAGCGAGGAGTAGTTTGAATGTCATACAATCTGTAAACTTTGAGCATAAATGTTCTACAAAGTCAAGGGGTTTTAGACTTTTAGTATTATAATTACTCCAGTAGAGGCTGTAAATGTCAATACTCTTCAGTGGATTGTAAAGATATTTCCTAAAGCTATTGAACGGAGGGAGTGAGGGTAGTAGAGAAGGCCATTTTAGGATATCACTGCTACAGCTTATGACACCTGAGCAATAAGGCTGGTTGTTGTATTGACTGTAGGGCTGTCCTTGACTAAAGAATTTCTAAGTCAAAGTAATAATCATGAGAGGTCTTCAGCAAATTGATTAGTAGATTTCATTCAAAAATCAGAATGCAGTCATGGAAGAAGAGCTCATACAATCAAGTGTGTATTAAAGACCACAGCATATTAGAGCTAAAATGATTCGTCTGTTAATCGATTAGTCAATTCACAGAAAATTGACTATTTTCACAATCAATTAAGCGTTTAAGTCATTTCAAGCAAATATTACAGTAATTCTCTGATCCTAATCCAACTTTTCAAATGTGAGGTTTTGTGGCTTTGCTTTGTTTCAGATCACTGTAATCTACCAACTCGTCACACAAGGACGCTTTTTCAGGACCCCTTGGCGTCACTTTCTAACTGCACTGGGTAGCCCAGTACATCAAACTATGACACTCCCTACGGTCGCAGTAAACACGTGGTTAACGTAAATTCAAACAAAAAATTGCTTTGGTTTAGACAACAAAACCAGAGTTTTGTTTAAAACATCATGGTTTGGCTTAAAATTGCTATGTTTGTAAAGTGAAACTTAACATTGTGAACACAAAGACAAAAACGTTGTTTCACACGGGACACAAACAGCGGTCTCCTGAATGAAAACCCTGTGTTTGTTGGACCAGCCCTGTGTGAATTTTTTTACCACTTCTCTGAGCGTTTCATATTGACGCGGATGGGTTTACATTGTAGTTACATGAAAGCGTGGTGCGTCTCATACAGATGCTAAAGGGTGCGTCGGTATCACATGCCAAGGGGCGTGACAAAGCGTCGGTATTTGACGCCATGGGAATGAGAACAAGCTGAATCTAGATATTATATGGGCTTTGGAGAGTTAGCCGGACAACACAAGGCCTCTTAGGGTGTCACCTTGGCATTTGTGAAATGAAAAAAGGACATTTTCATTATTTTCTGACATTTTGTTAACATAAAATGGAACATTCCCCATAAAAAGACCCAACACAATGACTCTTGGTGAAATAGTTTTTAGTCTACCAACACCCTGGTGACTGATAAGTCAGTTAATTGAATAAAAGGAAGCAGCAATAGTATTTTGTTTGACTACTTTGCCAAAAAGATATATATTATTTTCGTCTGGGGTAGCAACCACATTCATGAACTTTATTTTCTAATTATTTTCACAGGAATAAGAAAAAATACTTCTTACATACTTCTGCCTTGCTGGACTACGAGACAACCAAAGAGTACAGTGTTACCATTGTGGCAGTAGATTCTGGCAGCCCCAGTCTGTCCAGCAACAGCTCACTGATGGTGCGAGTGGTAGATATCAACGACCATGCCCCGACCTTTGCCCAGAGCGTTGTGGAGGTCCACTTTGCTGAGAACAACTCACCCGGTGAACGGGTCGTCACTGTGGTAGCCACAGACGCAGACAGTGGCAAGAATGCGGAGATTGCGTACGCCCTGGACCCTGCTGGTAACGGGCCATTTTACATAGATGCAGACAATGGAGATATCCGCGCCACCGGGGTTCTGGACCGTGAGCTGCGAGAGAGGTATGAACTCCGGGTCATTGCCAAGGACAAGGGTACACCTTCTCTGCAAGGCTCTGCCACTGTTGTCGTTCAGGTGACCGACCGCAATGACAACGCGCCAAAGTTTGTCCAGGAAATCTTTACATTCTACGTGAAAGAGAACCTGCTCGCCAACAGCCCAGTCGGCATGGTCACTGTGACCGATGCCGACGAAGGCGAGAACGCAGAACTTAGTCTGTTTGTAGAGATGGATGGAGTCGACGAGAAGAAGACGGGAGAGAAGGCGGAAGGAGAAGATGGCGAGAAAGAGCGAGAAGAGGTGTTTTCCATCGAGAACAACACGGGAACTATCTTCTCTGCTGCATCATTTGACCGTGAAAAGCTTTCCACCTACACCTTCCGTGTCCGTGCCGTGGATGGAGGGGAGCCCCGCAAAACTGCCACCGCCACCGTCTCGCTCTTTGTGACAGATGAAAATGACAACGCCCCCTCAATCACCTCTCCAGCCAACGAGTCCTACACCCTCCTTCCACCTGCCAGCAGTGCCCGCACCATTGTCAGGACGGTAACAGCCATAGACTCAGACACTGGCCCAAATGCAGACCTTCGCTACGCTCTAGTGGGGGGGAATCCCTTCAGACTGTTTGAGATTGGCCACACCAATGGAGTGATCACCCTGGCAGAGCCTCTGGAGCGCCGCCACCGAGGTCTGCATCGCCTGGTGATCCGGGTCAACGACAGCGGAGCCCCCTCTCTCTGTGCCACCGCCCTGGTCCATGTCTTCATCAACGAGAGCTTGGCCAACGCCACTCTAGTGGACGTACAGGTAATCTTTATATATATTTTTTCAAACTGATTTCAGCAACAAAACAAAAAAATCAAAATACATGTATATTGACTGAAAGTAGAAGAAGTAATGAATGCCACAGCGCTACGTTGCTGTGTGCAGACCTATCTATTGTTCCACACAGTTGGTAATGATAACCTGTAACGACCACAGTGATGATATTGTCCTTTGATCCATTAAAATAACCGCCACTCTGATAACACATTACAATGGAGGAGGGTGGTAATGACAACTGATTGTGGCTGTTTAAACTAAACTGGTAAGAAGATTATTTTCTTGATAGAATGAGATAAATGCACAATTTCTACAGTCTGCATGGTGTTGCAATTTTCTGCTCATTTTTGAGGAAATAATTGTGTCTATATTTGTCCCAGATAAAGAAGCCTGTTTCTCTTTTGAAGGCTATTGGCAATGCCTGCTTCTTTGTAGTTTTGAGTGTTCTCTGTCCAGAATGCATTCTTATAATGACCATGTGGTTAAAATAACTGTTATTACCAAAGTGCTCCTTTTTTATGGTACATTGAACTCAGAGCCGAGAGTATTAGGTGTGTGTGTGTGTGTATGTGTGTGTGTTTGAGAGAGAGAAAGAGCGAGAGCATTAGGGGTGAGTGTGTTAGAGAGGTAGAGAGAGAGAGATGGCCCTGTCCCAGTTTTGGCCTTTTAATCCAGAATAGGTTGAAGTATGTTCATTTGAATAGAAGTTGTACTTTACTAGTGTCTCTTCACTATAGGCTGAATATTGATGAGTTTTCATTGTGTTATGCAGCCCATTCTGAGCAGAACAGAAGTGGTCAAACTTAGAGGAAAGTAACTGAAAAGCACTATAAACTTTAAATGAATAATGTTTACAGGAAGAATAAAGGGAATGTGAAATGTGCGTGCACCTTTGTGGTTTAGATTAGGGTTGGCTTGAGAGATCCACACTGAGGTGAAGAGGCAATTGACTCAGAGACATTACTGCAGATACCAGAAATAACATTCAGTTCAAATTTAGCGTATGTTACGCTGGCGGAAAATCTTTCTCTTTCTCTCTTGTCTGCCCTCAAATATTCATCAAATGAACTTCCCATTATGCTTTAAAAAATTTTCAGCTAAGCTATAAATGTTGGCAGGTGATAATTACTAAAACGTGCTCGCTGGAGTGGGCAAAGTCATTTGTATTGACGAATAATTAAATCGCCTCAGTGGCCTTGTGGTTACAGTGTTTGTTCTGAGACTAACAGCCTGTGGTTTTAACCCCCAAGTTGAAACTTGGTTTCGAGCACATTCTCACATTTTCTCTGAGGAAAAAGGTCTTCAACTGTCAGGTCTGTGCATGCAACATGACGTAAACAGTGTGAGCCGAAGTTAGTTCTGAGACATCTGAGAGGAAAAGAAGTAAGAGGCAGAAATCTCCAAAAAATGTGTCCAACACAGATGTGTGTTGGTACCCCCAAAATACCATCCTTAAATACATTGATAGGCCCCTTTTGTATCAAAACACACAAAAAGTGTTTCATTTCACTCTGATTAACTAACCCGTATGAACAAATCAACTGCAGATTGTGATCTCCGAGGACACACCTCACAGTGCAGATGTTTTTCTACTGCAAACTGTGCCTGTTATGATTTTGTTTAGCCTCACTGGGTGTTTCAACTTGTTTCAAAAAAACAAGCCGCTGGGGGTTGGATATGTTTTCCAATTGCACAACTTAAACTTTAGCTTGATTTCTCAATTTCAATGATGTTACCGTATAGC
The DNA here is from genome assembly GCA_916700685.1 of Adelosebastes latens. Classification (NCBI taxonomy): domain Eukaryota; kingdom Metazoa; phylum Chordata; class Actinopteri; order Perciformes; family Sebastidae; genus Adelosebastes; species Adelosebastes latens. The sequence continues at coordinate 9,119 of CAKAKR010050076.1, forward strand.
TATTCTCAACAGTAGCGTAGCAACTACAACAACACTGTGATCCGTGTGCCCCTTGAGTTCTCGGTATCTTGGACACTTAAAGCTAAATCTTGTGTTTTGGCAGGAGAAAAACACATCCTGTATAATCACAGCCTGAGAGTTTTGACTCACCTCATATGGAGACAACTTGGCGTCCAAAAAACTGTTGTTTCATTGCACTTTTTTTCTAACAACGACGAACAACTGAGCACAGATAGAAGGTGTAGTATTTGAGCACTAGCCAGTGTGTAGAACAGCTCGTAAATGTAACGCTGTCACTTAAGAGTAGAATGAAAAGTACAAATTGAACAATCAAGGGGGTTGAGGATTAGTACCGAACACTTGGTAAGCGGCGGAACAATGGTGTTGACAGGTGGAATTAACCGCAATGTGCCTAAATGACAGAGGCTATTGAATCAAACAATAGGGTGTAATATGTCCAAGCCGGTATAAAAGCCGTCTTTGATTACAATATGCATAGTTTAGTTTGATTGTATGGAGGAACTTGGCGAGAGTAATTGAGTAGAAGTCATTGAAGAGAGAATACCTCCATCTCATAATGAAGTCAAACTGAGTGGTGGATGGATGCCAGATGTAATTAGGGAAGGAAAACGTCTGCTACTGCTGCAGCACCGCGGCAGAAAATGACTCCAGTCTTTTCTGTCCAACAGTACTGGGTGAACCACATGTTGGGTAATTAGCTACAATATGATACTGCAGAGTTTCAGCTAGACGAAGTAGGAATTAGAGCTAGCTGTGATATTTAAGACATGGTTGTCATTTGGGAAACTTTAAGGTGCTTTGTACATCGGAAGTACGCTGCATTGTGAATCTGATTAAGGCTCTTGGTGATGATATTTCCACATTCTTACAATTTGTGTTTCATCTCCGATCTTTTTTTTATCTTGAAATGGGGGTTTTTCTCCATGTTTTTTAAATATGTGCAGTCAGCTTTCTATGAATATGAATAATAGCTAAGGATTACCAAACCGCAGCTCTCTGTTCTGGCTGTGAATTCATTGAGCAACGACTAAGATCAGGCACTTTGGGTCAATAGTGTGGTCAGCAGAGAACTCCTCGTCTCGGTCGCAGCATCGGCATCTGCAGTGACATGCAGATAACGGCATCCTTGGAGAGTGGAGCAGATAGATGGTGGTTTTAAAGCCCGGCCGGAACAAAGCTCATGCAGCAGAATGGCAGATTCCACTGGGAGTTTGGGATGCGTCAGAGGGATGCCCTCGAAAAACACGGCGGTAGCGGTGGCTGTTGCGCTTATCCTGCTGAACACTTACCGGCCTTGTGTGTGCCTATACACACACACACACACACATACAGCGTACACACCTGCACTTGGACGGCTATACATAGATTGCACTCAGCATGTGACTTGACTCACGACTATACAGTGCACGTCGCACTTTCTAATGCGTCTCTGTCACATTATGCCTGCATGCACACTCCCAACACAAACTTGGCTGTTGTGTCATATAGTATATGGCACTGCATCGCTATTTTCTCTCTGTTGTTTTGCACACACAATACGGCAGACAGTGCAGGGATGCGCTAAGCCAGAGAGATGCCCAGCAGAATGAGAATGGAGAGGAATACTGCAGGCAAAAAGAAGAACAATGGGGCTGAGGGGAGAGCGGAGCCTGGCGGAGAGAGGCCCTCTGCAGTGGAAGCAGAATAATGGGAAATGAACCAACACAACTCGCTCAAAAACAATGAAACTTAACCCAGAGATAGATGGTGATGAAACAATGAAATATAACACAGCCCTATTCGTAGCTTGGGGGTAACGCGAAGCGAGAGTGAATAATGTGGCTCTATATGAGTAAGCCTAATAATGTGCCTTGGATAATGTAATAATCAAGTTGCACAGTGCAGTTGTGTGAGGAGCACTCTCTGGAGTAATACTCCAGGTCATACTGTAGTTATTTTATTTGGTTATTGCAAACCATAGGGGCTCGAATATAACTCTCACCTTCACTTTCTGTCTCTCTCCCGTTCATTCCTGCAAGCTTTATTACCCACCGTTCTTGAGGCACCAGGGATTACACGAGTATATAATTTCCAGCCTTGACAGGCCAAAGGAATTGTCGTATGAGCTCCGAGACGAGGTGTCAGGGCTGCAGAATGAGTTGTCTCGCTAACGGACAGCTTACACACACACTGTGTGGGCTTGTGTAGGTGCATGCAGTGTGTGTGAGTGTGTTTCTCTATTTTGTCTGGTCTCTGCATAACGATTCTCCCAACATAGCTGCTATGTATTGATTAGATATATTCAGATTCATGACCCTGCCCCATATTACCAGCAGGGCTCTGCAGACCAGAACTCCACAGCCTCGTTGTCTCCTGTAGGGCAAGACTCCATAACCAGTAATGGCTGTGTTTGTGCTTCAGCATAACCCACTTTCTTGTAATGATCCTTTTATTAGTGTACAATCTCAGAGCATGTGTGTGTGTGCGTGCAATACGTGTAATATAAATTGATCTAAATGGACTACTGTGGATTTGCCTCGCATTAAATAAAACTATTATTCTTTTAACCGAACAACAACCTCGAGACCCTAAGAGACAGAAAGAAAACAGCTTTAAAAATGCCTCCATAGAGGACACATATTTACAGTAGCCTTCTATCTGTCTATCCATCCAGTTCTCAGTGAAAAAATTGTGATTGCAAATCCTTAACAAATCCACGCCTACGCTATCGTTTACAATAGGGACATTGTTCGTTGATGAGACAGTAGAAGTGTTGGTGTTCTGGGGGATATAGTCATAGCATGTCTGCTGCCTTTATTTGCACATTTATCTGTTTCTCCTACTTCTCCTCTTCTAAATGTCCCTGACCCCGAAGTTTCCTTTTATTCTTTTAATCAGCTTTAAACTGCATAATCCCAGGCATTTCCTGCACCAGTGCAGATGATGTGAGATCACAAGTGGAGAATTACAGGCGCAACTTTAAATGCTGCAACTGGGAAGCAAGAGCAATTATATATTTAGTGACATTCTATGTGTCTGGGAATAATAGAGAAGCTCCCCCACTAAAACACGGTGATGAGTTTAATTAAGTGGAAGATGCTGTTTGATGTTTCTCTGTGGCTCACACCCACTGTGTCATCTTTTACATTCGCTCTACTTCTCATTTACGGTTTGTCTCTTCTTGTTGCTTTTCCTCCTTTACTCTGCATCTCCTCTCCTCTCTCTTCCTCTCACCCCAGGTGGCCCGCAGTCTGATGGCGCCACTGTCGCTGGACATTGCGGGGGACCCAGACAGCGAGCGCGCGTTAGGGAAACAGCGCCTCAGCGTAGCTATCGGCGTCCTGGCGGGGGCCGCGGCGGTCATCCTGGTGATCCTGCTTGTAGTCACAGCTCGGCAGTGCGGCGCTCAGGGCAAGAATGGCTACGAGGCCGGAAAGAAGGAGCCGGAGGAGGACTTCTTCAGTCCTCCAGGGGCTCAACCACAGGCGGGCCGCAGCAGGGGATCAGACCGTGGACGCAAACCTCGACGGGACAAACGCAACGGAAGCGGCGGCGGTGCGGTTGCAGGAGGAGGGAAGGCTGACAGATCGCTCTACAGCGGTATTGTCACAGTCAACGGGCTGCGCCGCCACGCCAATGACGACGATGAGGAGGATTTGAGCAGCGCTAGCGAGCGCCTGGCAGCCCGCTACTGTGCTATGGACGGTGACCCCGGCAGTCCGCGGATGGGCGGCGGCAGGAGGCACCAGTCAAGCCCAGATCTGGCCAGGCACTACAAATCCAGCTCACCTCTCCCCGCGGTGAATCTACAGCCCCACTCCCCCCCAGCTGAGGGAAAGAAGCACCAGGCGGTCCAGGACCTGCCTCCCTCCAACACCTTTGTGGGCAGCGGGGGTTGTGTGGGAAGCGCCGGCTCCAGCAGCAGCAGTAGCGGGGGCAGCGGCAACGCAGATGCCATGTCCCTGGGATCTGACCAGTGCTCAGAGTATGGCTGCCAGACTGGGAACAAGTACAGCAAACAGGTAGGAGCTCTGACTTAGTCTCTATGGATCCTCCATTTTTTTGTTTGCTCTGGGACGCACTGAGATTTTAAAAATCTCAGTCAGCTCTTTCTGACACTTTGTTCACCCATTGCCTGCTGATCTCTGTCTCCTCTTCTTCCTTTATCTCTTCTTATTCACACATCTGCTGACATACTCGACCGCACACCCCGTCGCTAACGTCATTTTATCTCCAAAAAATAGCTGACAGTGTGTGTGCGCACACCCGCACGCAACACGCACTCGTGTGTCAGCATCCTAAGCCTGTGAGCGGTGTCACAGTACCCTGTTGTCAGAGCGTGCGTGTGCTCCGTGTCAAACATCAGCCCTCTGTTTAGCAAGATCTAATGCAGGGGACATGAGTCAACCCCCCGCTGACGCCGAACAATATGTGAATGTGCATTTGTGTATACATGCATGACTTCGTGTGTGTAACACATGCTTACCCTCGGTATAAACCCCTGAGGAGTTCAGTTGGAGTAATGACACAGAGGGGGTGGGCGAATAGTTGCTTCCAACAGGGTAATTGGTCATTTCGTGTTTCTGTTTCTCTTGTCACGCTGTTATCTTTCTACCATTTAGCATATATGTTTACTCCGTAAACAATATTAGTTGTACTGATAACGGATGCATTGGTTTGGGTGTTTGCTCGAGAAGCTGCAGTTAAAAGCTGAAGTCCTGCTGACAAGTAAATACTGCATAGAGACGGTCGCTCACCCCTCCACCCACGCACACACACACACTCACTAATACACGCACACAGGCGCCATCTATCATCTTGGACACACTGACACAGCAGGGTCTCCCTAGTCCATGCCGAGTGCTCCCAAGAGTGACGTTTGAGTGACAGCTAACCCTTCTTAAAGGGGCGGTGTCTCATTTTCCTTGACGGACAGCTCTACATTTATCCTCCCCGTGGTGAAAAAGTGCTGATGTGGTCATTAAAAAGGAAGGAGAGGAGCTTCTTAGGCTAATCAGTTCATACATGGGCTCTCTGATCCTGCTTCACACACACACGCAGGAGCGTGCACGCATCCAGCACGCACACACACACACTCCAGAGGTTAATCCATTACGGAGTCAATCCTCTTAATCTGCCGTTCCCAGGGAAAGAAAACGCTTACTGGGAGAGTTTGGTCTTCATGCTTACGTGCACTCAAAACATGCCAGCACACATACGGAGACACGTAGACACACAAACTGACAGCGTAATGAATTATTGATCGTATGGGGTAATTAACTCCTCTGCTGCAGTGGAGTGTGCCCCCCCCCCCCCTCCACCCCCCAAAAAAACAAAATAATACCCAACAGCCAGTGGTTTCATACACAAGTCTGTGTGTGTGTGTGTGTTTAAGACTTTGGGTGCTCGTGCGTGACTGCGTTCACTTACGTGTCAAAATTTGTTAACTTGAACAGTTTGGCGACATGAGCAGGTTTGTGTTGGTGGGTGCCTGTCACTGTGCTTGAGGGACTGCTTATTTCACGAAGGCATATGCATTTTATATGTGAGTGCAAGTGAGAGATAGACTCGGGGAGTAATAGGTGGCGAGTATGTGCCAAATGCAGGAACTGGGACGCTGACAGAATGTGGAATAGCATTAGATCAGGAGTGGGAGAGAATTATAGGAGGTTAGGAGGGGAGGAAGATGGAGTAAACGAGAAGGGGGGGTGGGGGTAAAATTTCAAAGCTACTTTACTGGGTCAGTGAAAACTCCAAAAAACTGTTCATCTGAAGTCAGCACATCATCAGAAAAACTAGGATGCTCCAAATAGGGGAAAAAAAGGAATGAAAAAAAAGTAATAAAAAAGGGGCGTCATGGATGAAGAGCAAGATTGCATTAAAGAGGCATGATGAACATGATAAAACAGCTCAGTCAAGGCAGTCTTTTTTATTCGAAATTGTTCACCAAGGAGAGGGAAGTGGAAGGATATCCATATCAATGGGCATGAATGAATACAAAAATGAACAGGAGAAGAGGAGAAAGAGTGAGTAAGGGGATGTCTTTGAGATCCAGAAAAGCGCTATATAAGTTGAATTTATTATTATTATTATTATGTATACTCGAGAGAGAGATGAAGGTTAGCTGAACAGGAAGAGAGGGGTAAAGATGTGTCCAAGCGAGAGAGTGACAGTAATAGGGCAGCAACTAATGACTACATGACTACTTTTTATTGTTAATTAACCCTTGGAGACCCACAATAGACCCGTTTTTGTCTGTTTTAGGGGGGTACAGGGGTCTTTCGGGGGAGATAGCAGGTCAACAGTGGATGTCACATAGAAGTGGTGTACATCATCTGAAAGCTGGGAACCTGAAGATTAATTTGAGATGCAGTTGTTCTAGTCATGAATCAGAAATACAAATTAATTAATTTATTAATTAATTAAAATAAATAGTGAAAGTGTATAAGGGCTTTGAACATTATGATAGAAGTATAATATGGCCATTCCCATGCTCACTTGCATCTCGTAAGTTGTTGCAGCAATTTTTGGGTTGATACCATTTATTACACAGATTTGGTGGTAAATTTAACCATTTTTTACCACTCAAGAATTGATAAAAATGATCAATAATCCCTCCTAAATACCAGATTAAGACACTAAGACCTTGAGGAACACCATAGAAAAAGCCATGCTGTGATTTGGTATCAAACACATTTGACATTTTGAGATTTCTGCAAGAATTGCATTTTTTTGGCAAGTGGATAGCGAGCCCTTCTGGGGTCTCAGAGTTAATCTGTCGATTATTTTCTTGATTTATTGATTGATTGAATGTAGATCTTTGTTTCCCAAAGCTCAAGATGACGTCCACAAATGTCTTGTTTTGTCCACAGCTCAAAGATATTCAGTTTACGGTCATATAGGAGCAAAGATACCAGAAAGTATTCACATTTAAGAAGCTGGAATCAGAGAATTTTTTTAAAAATTACTCAAACCGATTAATCGATTATCAAAATAGTTAGTGATTCATTTAATAGTTGACAACTAATCGATTAATCGTTGCAGCTCTAGGCAGTAATATAGAAAAGGCAGTGTGAGCCTATAAAAATAAAGAGGAGAAGTGTGTGTGTTCTGTATTTTGATTAGGGGTGGGTATCATCTGATGTTTTTCAATAGTAGTGCTAGGGCTGACACCAATGCTTCGAAGTTAATCAACCTTCAAATCAGTATTTGAATGCTACATTATTTGCTTTTTTATATATAATTATATAATAATAAAGTATAAATCCAAAAATAGCCCATGAAGTATGGAATAATGCCATAATATTACTACTTATTGTCATACAGATATTGCTGTTTGTTGTGTGTAGAGGTGCATGTATGTACAGTATTGCGTCAGCGGCGCTGTCTGGGGAGATGGAGACAGACAGACAGACAGAAGAACATGTCAGCCCGCTGCGCCGCGAAGCTTCGACTATTTCTCACCGGAGCTTCAAAGCCCATAAAATGGTATTCGGGACAGCTCTAATTAGTGCCAGTATGATACCCCTGTTTCAGTACAGAGAGCAACATGCTACTTTTTTTTTTAGATACTTTACTTTGTTTCTCTCCCAAAAAAAACTTTTTGCTTCATATAACAAAAGATGCAAAAGTTCTGAAATGTGTGATGTACCCTGTGGTGTCAGTTTGCTGGCTGATTCATCCGTCTGCGCTTTCTCTGCAGGTGATCGTTAGAGCAACTGGGAACACCTGAGGGTGTTCCCATGTTATTTAAGTCTGGTTGCAGCTGGCAGCCGTCTCTCTCTCTCTCTGGCTGACCCTCCGTTCTGCTGCTACTGCTGCTGCAGCGTCTCTCCCCTTTGGTTTGGTTATGCTGCTTTAGCTTCTTGCTTTGCTTTTATCCATCTTTTCAACACCCACATCATCTGAACACAAGCAGAAAAATAAATAAATGAAATCTAAAATAAGCTAAATTAATTCAAAACAGTAAATATTCAATAGAAAATTAGTAAACCAGACAGTTTTTGATACTCGCAGACACATTTCGGTCAGTACCAGACAAGTATTGAGGTTCGATACCCGGGCCTAATGCAGATGGAGAAAGTGTAAAGGAGAAGGTTGTGCTTCCAAGTGGGGAGAGGCAGGAAGAGAGAGTGAGAAAGAGAGATAGAGTGTGAGAGAGAGAGAGAGAGAGATGAGGTCTGGTTTGGGTGGCAGCCAGAGTGAGAGTGGACTGCTGAGATGTGGGTCATCAGGATACCCGTTGGCATCAGGACACATTAATGATCACAGCAGTCACATGGCACTGCAGTCAATATGGGCAAAGTGGCCTCGTTCTACCCTCTAACCGCTACCGCACACACATAACACCCACACTACACCGCAAAACCGTTTCCCTGTCTGCTGTCCTCAATCAACCACAACAAAGGTCACAGTGGTTGTTTGATCTCAGCGTCACTGTTTCGGTTTTGTCAAGTTTCGATCTGCTACTTCTCTTTTTATTGCAGCGTGTCTCGATTAGCACTTTGCACTGTCCCTTTCTGTCTTTTTTACCTCTCCTTTTTGACTCTCGCCGATTTGTTCCTTTTCTGCCGATCTCCCGCTTCCTTGTGCCACACACTAAATAAATCTAAACACCCAACCTCTGCTACCTCTGCGTCTTCCATGCGCCACACTGACCTCTGAGAATGAATCGACTCAGCGTTTTCACTAGTGCGACTTCTTCTTTTACTGTAGTGTGCACTTTCTCTCCCTGGACCCAGCATGTGTGTGGGGGCGGGTGAGAGCGCGGTGCCACAAAGGCTGAATCGAACCACACACACACACACACACACACACACACACGCATCCAAAGTCTAATCAATGCACCGTTAACAAGGCCAAGACTGCAGTAGAAACAGGTGGGTTGACAGCGCATTTTTTTTTGTGCATTGCACACTTTCACAACGCTTTGTGAAGGTCAGCGTTGGGCTCTCATGACACGGGGTGCCACGGTGTTTTGACACAGCAAGGACGGGCAATGGAGATAACTTTGTGGCGAATAGGACTCATCTGGCCTCTCTCGTCCATCTAATTGGACTGTATGGACGGGCGCTGGCGGAGAGATTAGGTCTACTGGATTATAAAATTGAAAAGCAGCTTTTCATTTCAACGAAATCCCTCTAGGATTAAATATGATGAGCGTCTGTCATAGACTCACACTCACCCCTCTGCGCAGTCGGGCTCGCCACATGAACGCATCTACACACACACCTCCTGTGATAACATGCAGCGTGCATTAGGGTCGTAAGGGTGAAGGCACTGTCAACCAGAAACCGAAACACACACACACACACACACACACACACACACACACACCCCTCCCTCCTTCTCTGTTACACACACACACACACTGTAATCGACCCGTGACCCCTGTCATGATGATACCAACGCACTGATGTATTTATTAAAAGCCACCGCAAGTTCAGGTCGCGCAGCCGACCATATGCTCACGGGGTAAGTAGACGGGGAGGTGAGGAGGTGGGGGTAAACGAGAGGTGAGAAGGACGAGGTAACCAAAGTGGGGATCACCCGACGAGCCAGACTGAAAACTGATCTACTGACCTGGAGACAAAGAAGGAAGGGAGGGGACGGGGAGGAGGTGAGAGTCAGTAGGCATCAGAGAAGGGGAACATGAGCCAGAGAGAGAGAGTGAGGGAGGTATAGATGATGAGAGGAGTTGAAGAAAGGTTCAAACATTACGGGAAAATGGAAACAGATGTGTGTTTGTGTTAGATGCTCGGCCGTGGAGGTGGAACACATGCTTACCCTGTAAATATTGATTTTCCACTTGACCGGGATCATATAGATATCTCACAAATATGCTGTGTTTAAAGGTGCAGTTAAGTTCCATTAGTGGTAGTTAAAGGACCAGTGTGTAACATTTTGTAGGATCTATTAGCAGAAATGGAATATAATATTAATAAGCATGTTTTCACTCGTGTTTAATCACCTGAAACTAAGAATCGTTGTGTTTTTGTTAGCTTGGAATGAGCCCTTCATATCTAAATAGGGAGCGGGTCCTCTTCACAGAGTCCGCCATTTTGCACCGTCATGTTTCTACAGTAGCACAGAACGGACAAACCAAACACTGGCTCAAGTGTTTGAAGTTTTAACGTTACCTGAAGGCCATCGTAGTTCTTCGACACGCTTGTGAAACTGCGATAACGTGAGTCGCAGAGTGCAAAACTGTGGTACCGCCAGCCGCCGTCTGGTTTCCGTTGCTCCTAAAGTAGTGTTATTATGGCAAGGATGGCTTCTGAGCAAGGCCAACGGCGTTACCACGGTTTTGCACTCAGCGGCTCACGTTACCGCAGTCTTGTAAAGGGAGGAGTGAGCAGAGGGGTACTCGGTTGCAGTCTGCAACCACGCCACTATCAAATCCTACACACTGTACCTTTAACCTTTTTAATATTTATATTTCTGTCATGTACCGCGTTTCTTTTATGGTTTAAGTTCACTTCATAGCTGCACCGTTGTTTGAGCCGCACTACGGTTCAATTGACAGCATTCATACTCGCCTAAGTGAATAAACTCATCAGAGTTGGACAAAAAAAAATCTTAACTCAAGGTCGCATCTCACAGTCATCCTCAGTGGAATGAATTGGCTCAGTTGTCATGGAGGTGATTTAAGTACAGGACTTCTGTGAGAGTGTAAGAGACTTTAATCAATTCAGTTCATCACCAGATTTCATTTGAGCTGCACCAAATATGGTAGATGTGAAAGCGCCTTATCACCCTACTACACCTTGCCTTTGTTTACCTTTATTTTCTTCTGACTTACGTGTGAACTACACTGATTGTGTATTGGGCTCTGAACTGCTGTTAAAATCTGTCCGATTGCACAGAGGTGCTGCTGCTGAGTGTAGAAAGTGACGGAGGACTGCTGCTCCTGTTGCTGTGTTGACATGCCACATTCACAACACGTTCTCACCCCAACTCGTCAAATACGGCAGCTTGGTCAGTGGCCCTACGCTTGACAACTATAACGCTCTAGGCACCCCTCTAGCGCCAGTTTTGGACAGTTTCCGCTCATTACATGCAGACAGTCCACTTACATGCAGACAGTCCACTTTCAAAATAAACTTCCAACGTAGGTTTACTTCGTTTTTAGGTTTTCTTAAAGGTCCCATATTATAAAAAGGGAGATTTTCATGTCTTTTTTTATTATAAATCAGAATACACACAGCCCGTATTCAGAAACAGCATTTCTGTAACTTTGTGATGTCACAAATCTACAATATAATAGACCATTTCAAAGTTTTAAACATAAACTTTCTAAAAGTGTCCCAGTTTATTTCTGGTTGCAGTGTATGTGAATGACATCAGCTGACAGGAAGTAAACATGGACCCAAGCTGTTGCCTAGCAATGCAATTTCCCTTGCAATTCTGTTGAAATGTGCTAAAACAGAGTGAGGCAGACAGTATTTGAAACATAAAATCCAATATGAACCTGAAAATAAGCATAATATGGGACCTTTAAGGAACAAAACTACTTCGTTAGGTTTAGGCAACAAAAGTAGTTGGTTAGGCTTAGGAAAAGATCGTGGTCAGGGTTAAAATAACCACGCTTATTATGTAACTGGCTTTAGTAAAGTACAGAAGTTACGTAGCAAAACTACGGTAAAACCTCAACGTTAACTTGGTTTCACACGGGACACGAACAGCGGCCTCCTGGGTGAAAGTCCATCCTCAACTCCCACCAGTCGAACGTGAACTTTTTCACTCTTTATACTACGTCAGTTGCTCTGAGTGTCTAATAATGATGCGGATGGGTTTACAATGGAGTTAGTTGAAAGCCCAGTGAGTCTTGTACAGACGCTAAAGGGTGCCCCAGTGCGATGCCTAGGAGCACTTACCAAGCTGCTGTATTTGAAGAGTTGGGAGTGAGAATGGGTTGGAATTCACTATGCGGCCATAGTAGACAAGACCAAAGTTCCAATGTCCTCAGTTGGATGAAAATGAGACCTCAAAAATTACATTTCGGTCATCCTCACTTTAAAGGTTTTGGCTGATCATAATAGTATTCAGGTTAAGGTAAAGGGAAGCAGGTAGTAGTGAGGGTTGAGGTTAGTTTTAGGGGTCGTGGAATGAAAGTCTTCAAAAAATGTATAAAATCAAAGATGTGTGTGGGTGTTTCTATGTGTGTGAGCTCAGGACAAAGACAGAGAGACAAAGCACGGCGAGAATCAGAGGGAGTGAGATTGCGGCATGCAGAGGGAGAGAAATTGTCTGTTTCCTCACACATCAAGGTCACCCGAAGCTGGAATGTGATTGGAAGTCCCCTGTCTGTCTTGGCTGTTTACCACACAAGATAATACAGACAGGCTGTTCAGCTGATAATGCTACTGTGTTAACAACTCCTCCCTTCAGCTTTTGTTTCAAGCTCTCTGTGAAACGGCAGGAATGTGGGAATGTCATTCCGACGCACACACGTAGACGAGCTGAGGCAAAGACACGCACAGCAGACACTGTCTGACGTGTGATTTTAACACACACAGACGTGCCCAGTGAAACACGCTCTTGTGTGTACATAATAGCACATAATTACACACCCTCCCAGATCCTTATGCATATACACTTTTCACCGCAAGCAGACGAAGTCTGATAAGAATATGATGACACACAAGCGGGGAGTAAAGTTTTCCGGCTCTTACATCAGTTTCTTCTTCCATTCCCTCTGGATCGAATCACATGCACAAACCCGGGCACACTGTCTCCTAGAATCACACACATCCGTGGAGGCTCACAAACACACACTCTCTCTTAACTCCCTGACACACACACACACTCGAACACACACAAAGACCTACATAGCAAGCCCCTCGCTGAGATGCTTCCTTTTATTTGCTTCTTGAAGACTGTGCTCTGTATTGAACAGCTCTGCATTCAGCTCATCTGCCTTCCAGCATTACCTTAATGGCTGTCTGTGGGTTGAGCAATTTTACCCAATATTGCTAAACAAAAGCTCTCTTTCTCACACTAGACAGGGATTCAAGACAGCTTAGTATCCCTGTGACTGGTTTTATCCACCTACACAAAGGAATCTTCAGTGCATTAAGTGGTATTGAGTCGGGTTGAATTAAAATGACTTGAATGGATTTTGAATTGAACCGAATTGGACTCTCAGCCCAACTCAGCTCAATTAAATAATTCAAATTGTGTGGAACTGAGTCGGATTGAGTCAACTAAAATTGAATCAAACTGAAGAGAGGTTAACTGAAGTGAAGCAAGCGGATGTTGCAGGAATCAGCGCAGAGCAGGGTTGTAGTACTCGAGATGGAAGGTCTCGGAATCAACCACATTTTTACTCGGTCTTCTCTCGGTCTCAGACAAAGAGGACTTTGGATTTTATCTCAAGATCACAACTGCCCGGATTATCACTAAATTGCCTGTTTATTGTCTGATTTATCTGTTAACATCATTACTGTGATTGCTCATAGAAAACAAAGGAAAATTCCCAAATATAAAATTCACCTCTGCAATGCCTTTTGATTATTTTATTAAGACATTTCTCATGGTACACGTATACATACACACATACACTATATGTAGGCCTATATGACAATAAGAGGTGAATGAAGAGGAATCTTCATTTGTTTTCTTGAGGACTGCCTCTGGTTGGCATGTTCCACATTTTATCGTAAGTGTCATGCAGTGTGGGACACGCACTGGTCTGGTCTTGACTTGGTCTCAGCCCCTCAAGGTCTCGGTCTTGTCTCAGTCTCAATACACTCTGGTCTTGGTCATGATTTGGTCTGTGTTTAGGTTTAGTTTATTTCAATAAATGGTGAGGTCTTTTACCTGGTTCTGTGACATCATAAGTTAAACATCTGTCCGGGACTTTGTAGCTAACGACAGCTGGGGCTGTCAATGAATATTGTAAATTCAAATATATATTTGAATAGTATAAAAAAAACAGATATTCAAATATGAAAATGAATATTTGATTGTAGAAAAAAAGCAGCACTGCCACGGCTGTCTGCTTCAGTTGCACTGAGTGCACCGCATGTTGGGAGTCACACAACTTCACTTTTATTAATTGAAAATGAAATGCAATGTCAGGTCAAGCTGAACGAGGAATAATTCAACAACAACCATAATGATGGCAGAGAACTCGGCCGCAGAGAGAGAGACACTGCGTCCGAACCGCAAGCGTTACATTACGTCATGTAATAGAACGAATATTTGAGCGTCATATTTGGCCAATTTTGTCATCCCTAACAACAGCCGTTGGTGGTACAGCAGCTCCAAGCGACCTGTTAAATGTCCGCCGCTCTCTGTTGTCTTTAAAAAGAAGCGTACCAAACCTCATCACATAGTAAACCAGGAGCAGACAGACACCTGCACATTATTTATTTTTTACTTCACAAGTATTAAAATTGAGCTTGCAGCCATGGAACTGAATGCACAAATTTGCAAGAGAATAGACAGGCAAGAACCTAATGTTCAGACTTTAGAAAATTAGGCCCACAAGCACATGCAGACCTGAATATACAAACTTACAAAACAGGTACAAACTTCAACTTATAAAACTAAGATGAAAAGTAAAACTCTTTATTTTCAAGCGCATCATGTTAAATGATTGAATATCCCATAGACTAGTCGCCTGCTCTGTCTGCTTCTGAGCTCATTGCTCTGTAACTCATCCAATAAAAACGTGTCTCTTTCCAACCCTCCATCCCCAATGTCTGTCTGCTCCCCCATCCACCACACACACACACACACACACACACACACATCCACACACATCCACATCCTCCTCCGTCTGTCTTGCCTCTGATTGATCTCTCTGTTCTCCCTAAGTGGTTTCATCTCTTTTCATCACTCTCCATCTGGACCCATCTTTTCAAAACGTGTTTTTTTAATGGATCCAAACTTTTTTTTAATAACACTTAATAGTTTCTTTAAATTTTACAAATGGCTCGTAACAACCCTCATCTCCCCTTCTTCCTCTGTTTCAGACCCGTAGTTAAAGTCAGCTTTAATCTTCGCTTTTCATTTTTTTTTTTTCTCGATTGGATAAAATTAAGCATGCTACCAAGGAATGAGCCTAAGGTGTGAATATCTGCACTGTGCAATATGGTTTATGCATTTTGGCTACTGGCGAATCAGAGCACATTTCTCGCCGGATATCAGCTTATTAGATCTTGCATGAGTGTGAAAGACTGGCCCTGGTAGTGCTGTAGTCCAAAGCCAATGTTTTTGCCCCAGGCATGGTGTAGCCATCTGTTTTAGGATTGTTGGTGGAATATAGATAAATCGGAAGATCAAGATGGAGATAGAGGAAGAGACATAAAATGAGTGGAAGAGGAGAAAAGAAATTCCTGGTCAGTACCCTTGGCTTAGAAAAAAGCGGGTGGTGGTGGTGGTGGATGAGGGGGGTTGGGGTTATGAGAGCTGGGCAGGGACATGAGGAGGAATAAGGCAACTGGGGGGGAAAAGACAACGCTTCAGTGAGTGGTAGGGGGAGATGTGAAGCTGCAAGATGAGAATGTGTTCTTAGGTATTGCCTAGGGGTGGGAAGCTGATGGAGGGAATATAGAGGGAGGAGATGGAATAAAAAAGATAGAAATGAGGTATAAGGGGTCAGAGGAAGACAGGAGAGGAATGGAAGGGGGGTTGGGCTTCACTGAGCGAGTAAAGCCAGCTCAGACTCTTCGGGCTATTTTGGTGCGAGTGTGTGAGAATGAGAGCTTTCTACCTGCCCTATCGGAGAAGTTACATAAATCTGAGTGGGCCGGCCTGCAGCGATGCCCCATATTATACCACTTTCAATATATATGTGTGTGTGTTGTGATCCTTGTTCAGCCCCACTTGCCTGTTCATGTCTGAAATAGACCAGATAAGAGACGCCCACCTATACATGCACACACACACATATATACACAGGTAGAGCTGAACTACGAGAGCTAGCCGGTCAAGCCGCTGGAGAGAAATCCCCCCGGTGCCTTCAAACAGAGGCGTTAAAATAGTTTGACCTGTTTGACACACACGTACTCACACGGACTACATAATCACATGCTCACACCGCACTGCTTTTAACTCTCCTCCCATGGCCACTACAAATGAATAACTTAAACTACCACTATCATTTATAATATGTAAGATAACATTTTTTTTCACCCGTCCACACACAGACGCTCCCGAACCAAAACAAACTGAACTCTGATGAATTAAACTGCACTTTAAATCAATGGCTAATACAGCACAGTAATGGCACAGCATTACAGTAAAGCCAATTCTTAATGGGTCAAACGCAGCGCAGGTACAAGTCAGACATGCATTATTTAAAAGGCTCTGTTCTCCTGTTTCACAAATACAGAGATATGATGAAGATGGCAACTAACAGCACTTGAGAAGAAAGGGAAACCAGCGAAAACAAAACTCTGCATTCTTATTGAACGTTGACTCAGACACACCAACTTAAACACAAACGCACACAAGAAAAAAAGTGTAATCAAAGTCATGCAAATCTATCTTCCAATTAGAGGCCCAAACAGGTTTCCATGGGGATGAAATGGCAACGTCAAATTGGCTGGATAAAAGAATGCTCACATCTGAGCCGACAACCTGAGAGGGTTCGGAAAATATACACAGCCCGAGTGCATGCATGCATGCATGCATACATACACACAGGCGTACACAGTGTAAGTGGGGATCACTGGCAATTTATGCATGGTTGGGGGAGTCACACACAGTATCACCGGTAAGATGAGAAGCAGGGATAGAGTGTGTCGACACAGATATGGCGTATTGTCAGGTGCGGGCACACACACGCGCGCTCATTGACCGGTCAGTTGCTTTTAAAAGCGTGAATAAAGCTTTGGTCGCGGTGTCGTGTTAACATGAAAGCTTTCACGGCTGTTAAAAAGAGCAGGCTTTGATTAGAATTAGATGTGTGAGAGTGTTTCTTAATGCCGGCCTTTGCTGACGACGGGGCCTTTTAAATCCAGCAGAGCTGTCGCAGGGAGCCTTCCATCAAAAAATATGTTGAATCGACGATTTCACCTCAACATGCTCTCCATGGGTGTTTCTTTTTTCCCCATTTTTTCTGAATTTTCTAAAAGGCAGAAGTCAAGCGTGCTACTTGGCCACATTTTAAGCAGCAGCGGAAGCAGCAGTGTAGTTTCAAGGGTGATCAAACGTTGAATTCAAAATTATTGACTAATTGAATATCAAAGACGCTGGTGTTATTTTCATGTGCGTGTTGAGTCGCTGTTGCAAGAAAATGGCTCTGCGTGACTTTTACAAAGCGGTGTTACTCTCACATGGCATGATCATTATGAATGGTTTAATAATTCATTCCCTACTCCCATATGGGGCTTCATGTAGAATCTGAGTCTGAGATCTGGATTGTGAGGAGACCAATTTACACACAGCACGTCCTAACTTGTGTAGACATTAGCTGGTTCACTTGCATCTACAAAGTGCTCCATTCAAAGATTGAGCTTTTCACTACAAGGAGTTAAGTCATGCAAATATTATACTGTATACATTAGAGATCTTGTTGCTGTCCTTTCAAAACCATATTTCATTTTTCAGATTTCAGATGAAGTGGAGGATTTATTAGTTAAAAATTCTCCTTTTTCCCGTTATATGCTTTAAAAAAGTCACTGGATTATCACAAACAGCCCGTTCGCACGAAAAGGGGTATGAATGACACGATAATTTGCAAGGCATTTAGTGTGCAATAAGAACGCCTTCCTTGCTTTTGGCGTCTCATTTGTACGCCATGTAGTCTCTATACTGACTGCAATGTAAATGCATAGGCGTAAAAATGCTATGCTCAGAGCTACTGAAGTAAAATAAAAAAGTGAGAAAGACCGCTTATGGTGGGCGGGTGGGGTGGTAGATGGATCCAACAAACACAGGACATTCAACCAGGAGACCGGTGTTCAAGACCGGTGTTTTGTTTTCGTAAATTACATTTGTGATATGTTTTTTAGTGAAATGTTTTCCGTATTTATTTTACGTTGTTTCCGTACGTATTTTACTTAGTTTACATACTTATTTAAAGCCCAACCATGACAATTTTCCTAAGCCTAAGTGATTGGTTTTGTTGCCTAAACTGCGGACGTTAGAGTAGTTTTGTTAGGTGGCGTACAAATGACACGCGAAAAGCCTAAAATGCGTCCTTGTGACGTGTAATATTGTGCTATTTTATATGCCTTCCCATGAGATCATGAGAAAAGCACTGAGATTGTTTTATAGTTTATGAAAAATCAACACTTTGGAGATACATAGTTTTCACAGCAGAGCGACACTTTGCAAGAGCAGTAGTTCAGAGTTGAAATAATTATTCAATTGATCAATTATTTGCTCAACAGAAACTCAGTTTTGATGCTAAAAGTCCACAGGCTGTAGTTTTAGAAATGTGAAGATTTTCTTGATCTACTATGGTTAATAAACTGAATATATTTAGATTTTGGACTGTTGGTTGGCAAAAACAAGCAATTTAACATCGTTAACTTCTGCTTTGAAAAAACTGTGACTGGCATTTTTATGCCTCTTCGCTGACGACGGCTGTGTTTTCTGATTGTCCGTAGTCCACTTTGACTCAAGGATGAACTGATTAGATTTTGGTGGTTAAAGGTCAAGGTCACTGTGACCACACGTCTGTCCCATCCCCTAATTCTAGTTCTTGCCTTTTAAAGGCCAAATCATTACTCATCAATCACAGTAGTTCTTAACATGCATGGTCCCGAAGACCTAAAAACAAATGAATCCCTTTTGATGTCTATATTTTTATATGTTACACATTCCTTAATCCTTATAAATCCCCACTATAAGGCTCCGCTGTCAGCTGAGGTAGACATACATTAATATACTGAAATATATATTTACTCATTACAACTAATTAGTGCAGTATATACCTGTAGTTTTAGTATGCAACAAACATGTTTTCAGCTGCAGCTTGACTACTTTACTGCAGTAGCTGTGGATTAATTAGCATTTTTTTTTTTTTTTAAATGTAATGCCAGGAGTCGCATAATTATCTCCTCTGCAAAGGCTGAGCTCTCTGCAACTCTGCTGGATATGACTTCACTGAAGTCGTTTCTTAACCCTAATGCTGAACCATAATCGTCAAAGGGGACTGCAAAAAGGGAGCCAATGTACGTATACGCTTGAAGTGTGGTGTGAGGTTATCGATGGGAACGGGTCGGATTCTCCCCTGCTTTCTCATTAACTCTCCTCCTTCCTTCTCCCGTCCGCTCAATGGCCCGACTCTGCACTCGGTCTCTGGTGTATCGAACAGCACACACACACACACACACACACACATACACGCACACACATGCAAGAGGTCTGTTTGCATACCAAAAGCATACTTCATAGCTCAAAGAAAATGAAAGCCGTATTAATTATACGGTCTGCTCTCGCGCACGCACACACACACACACACACACACACACAGAAAAAGAGAGGGAGAGAGGAAGCGGTTGTTTTATGTTTTTCCTCTGCGTCAAAGGAGACAGAGTGTGAGAATGATTGAGTCTCTGCGTCAGGGAGAGAGGGAATGAGAAATAGCGCAGAGGGAGAGAAAGAGTGCACTGTCTTCCCTCTTTAGTGTGAGTGTGTGTGTGCGTGCGTGGCGTCTACCCAGTATAACGCCCCCTCTGTGTCCCCGAGTCACTCTCTGTCACTCACACACACTGAGACTATTGTCAAGACATTGGGCGAGGCGCCCCAAGACATTTCTGTGGCACTGTGTCTGTCACGGGGGTGATAGGGCTGAGATGAGGTTCACTCACTCACGCACACACACTCCGAAATATCCAATTCTCATATATAGATATGCCGTATTACCATTTTAGGTCATGTAGGTGGGTGAGTTAATGCGGTCTGCTCCTGGAGTGCAGATGCGTGCGCTCGCGATTGTGTATGTGTGGCGAGGCCCATGCGGTGTACGTGTTTGTTTGTATCTGACAGCACATTAGGCAAAGCTATCTTTAACCTTGTAAAATGAGTGACACTGATTCTAAACTGACAGGATGGATTTCAGTTTGCCGTGGCGTTCCACCGTGTCAGCCTCTGTCAGCTCAGCCCGTCCGCCCATTTTACAAAAGACAGGAGTGCCACAAAGGAGACTGAAGAGAGAGAGAGAGAGAGGAGAGGACGGAGACAACAAGAAAATGAGATGCAGAGCAAGCTGGGGTCAGATATGATAAATAAAATAGTTTGGAAAGTGGAGGAGAAAGAGTCATTTTGTGGTGATAAAAAGCTGCGATGCAGAAAGAGGAGAAAGTGTACAGGATGCAGAGAAAGAGAAAATATGGGGGAGGAAACGGAGGTGGAGGTGGAGGGGGGGTGGGGGGGGAGGGTGTTAGAGACCTTGCGCTTGTATCCGGATGTCTCCGAGGTCCTTTATTGACTCTGTCTATTGTTCACAGCAGCACTCCTAATCACTCTCAACAGGGAGGTTGTGTTTCTGTGTGTGTGTGTGTTTCTGTCCGCCAGCCTTGTGTGTTGTAAGACTACGTATCTTTAGCCTCATCCTCACTTTTACTCTTTCATTCACTGACCCCCACAGTGAATCCATTGTTCACTCTCCTCTGGTCACCCTTAATGGACAATAGCAGTGGGTGGGAAAAGCCTGTTCCTAACACGCATACTATTAGTCTAATGGTCCACACTCACACACACAGAGAATGGGCAGTAAAATGCCATCTAAATAACAGCCATACATATGTATGGTCTCTCTTTTACTCACGCGTGCACACAGAAGGCCAGTTGTACGCCACCATCCTGTTTGCATCTTTCTCAACAATGGCCGCTGTCATGGCTATTAAGAGAGATGACTGTTTTAGAGACTAGCAGTGGAAAGCGATGAACATCACGATCACACACAGACACACACACGTACGCAAGCACACAAACACGCCAACAAAGGAGCTAATCTGAATCATGGGCATTTGTCCGGTAAGCCTCGCTTTACGTCTCACTCTATGAGCTTTTTGTTTCTGTTTTGTTTCTCCCCCCTATAGACGGCCACGGCTGCACAAAAGGATAAACATTTCAAAGGCCCGTCTCTGTGAATAGAGTCAGTGATTTTCAATGTGTATCTGCAGGGTGGAGAGCCCAGATGGAGACAGGGAGAAGGGAGAAAGCTCAATGCCAGAGTGGACAGCTTGATGGTAACAAAGCTGTGGTGGATGGCGGTGCAGTAGACCCGCATGCGGCGAAGCGCTCCCTCTTTTTGTGTCCCTCCACACACACACACACACCTACACAACAAACACTCACAACAACTAGTTAGGAAAACGATAATGAGCGGTGGCCGCAGCTTTTAATTGCTCCCCAGTAAGAGAGAGTGATTTATGGACGGCGGGCTCCAGCAAATTACATACATGGGTTGAACGTTGCACTAACTGTTTACCGGGACAGGCGGTGCCGGTTAGGCAGCGTGGCCGGCAGTACCGCCGGTGGCCACAGGGGGGGCCGGCAGCAGACTGCAGCAGTGTGGAGAGGAGTAAGGAGAGAGAGAGAGGGACCGCATAGTGCCGATCAGATGACCTCGCTGCTGCAGTTAATGTTCTCTGGCGCTCAGACACAAGGCTAAGGCTCTCCCTCATACCGCGGGGCTGCTGTACTACAAGCTATTGTGGTGGTAGGGGTGGTGTGTGATGCAGGAGGGGAACAATGGGGGGGGTAAAGAGGAGGAGGTGTTTATGTTAGGGGGAAAGAGGGTGCATGACACAGAGGAGGTATATGTTACAAAAGCACTGCTCTTTTTTCTGTAATCCTCTTTTTCGTTCTTTCTTTCTTTGTCTCCCTCTTTTTCTCTTTGTCCCACTCTCTTGCCCTCCTCCCCTCCCCGCTTTATTTTTGCCCCCCACTTTTCCTACTGCCGCACTTGCCCCCCTTTCCCTCTACCTCATGCCCCCTTTCCCTCCCTCTTCTCTCTCCCTTGCTCCCTCTCTTCTTTCTCTCTCTGCAGTGCAGCACAGTGATTATCATTCCTCTCACAGAGTCAGGCCTGATAGTCAGATACTGCTGAGCACCCTTCTACATCACCTGCTTCTAGAGGGAGCAATGGAGAGAGAGAGAGAGAGAGACAGAGGAAAGAGAGAAGGATAGGGAAAGAAGAGGTGGGGGGTGGGGGGGTGGACTGCAGAATAAGAGGGATGAAAGGGGAAAGCGGAGAGGAAAGCAAGGGGAAATGAGAGTGAACGAAGGGTGAGAGGAAGCAGAGAAATATGGGAGGGGGGGGGAGAAAAATATAGGGGAGAGCAGAAGCATGGAGAAGGGAGGATATTGCTCTTACTGCAGAGGTGGTCCCACTGCAACATACACGCTGCATAGTTCTAAACGTGTGAGCGAGTGTGTACGTGCACACCTGCGAGTGTGAAGCGCAGGCAAGCAGGTGTGCCTAATGTGTGGATTTATCTGCATGGAAGCCGCCGCCGTGAGTGTGTGTGTTGTGGTAACAAGGCGCCGTGGCTCATCAACATCTGCGAGTCAGACAGCTGAAGAAACGCCACTCATATTGCTTCATCCCTCCCTTAGCTGAGTTTCAACCTGCTCCAAACCATTTTCTGCATTCTGCGAATGCCACAACAGTCCACCCTCTCTCTCTCTCTCTCTCTCTCCTCTAAACAGCATTCTTTGTCTCTTCATTTCTACTTCAGACAGTCTGTGGTCAGAGTTTTACAAGTCTGTCCCTTTCTTCTTGTTCTTGCCCACCACACATGCTGATTAACAATCCTTTCTTTGTCTCATTTTTTTTGCGCTCATTCGCCCATTTATCAGTTGTTTTATTCATCATCTGTCGCCCTCTCTCTCCCGCTCGGGTCTCCCGATGCTTGTCTTTACCTGTCTGCTTGACCTAATGGGTTCGCCGTGTAAACAGGACGTCTGCTCTTTTCAGCATAGCCTCAGGAAACTGCATTCCAGCACGGCACACGTCACCCCCCACATTACGAGCACCAGATCCTGAACACAGTTTTAGATCAGTTCTATATTTAAATAACCAGTGTAAATATATCATCGTCAAATGAATTGTTAACACATCTGTCCTGTTCACACAGCCCCTGCGAGATGCTTTCTGTCAGCATGCTTCACTGTTTCCCCCCCCGCGCTGCCTTTGATGCATAACTTAACAGTCGACAGCACAAAAGGTTTCAAAAGATTTCCGAGCAAACGTTTCAGATATTTTTGAGAAGATGTAACCTAAGAACAGAGACTTCTGACCGGTTGACTCAATCACTTAGTCAAAGTTTAGTTAAGTTTTACTAATTGGCCTCATTGGTGCTGTGAGAAAACACAGAGGAAAAGCGCTAGGAGAAAAAAAAGTGTTGTGTGTAGATGAGATGAAAAACACCCCAAAGATATTCATGTGATTTTTCACCACTAAAGTTCACACTTTAGGTGCTTGTAAAAAAAATCTGTTAAAATGATAACGGAAGACATCTGGTGTGGAGAGGAGAGTATAAACGATAACACAATTAAAATGATAGAAAACAATCATAAAGAGTGGCAAGGAAAAACACACACATAAGTAATGAAAGATGTCATCAGTAGAACCACATATACCTTTCGCTTTGAATTCGACAATAGCGTGTATTGATCCATGTAGTGTCGCCATATAAAGCATCTTTACATGGCAGTTTAGCATTGCAAAGTGACAGCATTCCTGCTTTAAAACTGCTCAGTAGAAAAACAGTCAATACAAACTCATTATTTTTTCAAGAATATTTGCATTATAATAAACTTGCAGTTCACTTATTCATTCCTACTCTCGCTCCACTCTCACACACACATTTGCCGGCTGCATTAGCACAACATGATTTCTAAACGGAGGCAAAACAAGAGAGCCGAGGCAAAGGTCATTTTGACTGATCAGCATTCCAGATATGAAGTCTGCGACTATGCCCATGTGGTGTCAACAGAGGCATATTAGTTTTCATTATGTGTTGTGGTAGAAGAGTGCAATATCACCTTACATATTCTGCACAGTTATAGCTGTGATGTGCAGAAGACTTGACATTGTATCAGCTCAATTATTTTTAGGTAGTAAATAAGCTATCGCATTATGAGACACAGGATGAGGTGACATAATTTGATATAAATATAGTGATATTATACTGTTATATCGATCTTGCATTGAATATCAGTTGTCTGCTTGTCCAGTAGATTTCCTGAAAGCTATATCAAAATATTCTAAACATCAATTGCCTCATTAGTAGGACTGTCAACATGATAATAACTTGTTAACGGAAATTTGTTTTAACGCCAATCATTTCTTTAACGCATTAACGCAACTTGTGATTTTTAAGTTGTAGTGGGCTTTTAAAGCTGGAGTGAAGATACCGGCATCATATGAGACTAGAAAACCTAATGAATCCATACTAACTTGTTGGAAATATGCTCTAAACTTACGCTAAATTTTGGCGAGGAAAAACTGGCATGACCATTTTCAAAGGGTCCCTTGACCTATGACCTCAAGATATGTGAATGAAAATGGGTTCTATGGGTACCCACGAGTCTCCCCTTTACAGACATGCCCACTTTATGATAATCACATGCAGTTTGGGGCAAGTCATAGTCAAGTCAGCACACTGACAGCTGTTGTTGCCTGTTGGGCTTCAGTTTGCCAAATTATGATTTGAGCATATTTTCTTTGCTACATGCAGTACCTGTGAGGGTTTCTGGACAATATTTGTCATTGTTTTGTGTTGTTAATTGATTTCCAATAATAAATATATACTTACATTTGCATAAAGCAAGCATATTTGCCACTCCCATGTTGATAAGAATATTAAATACTTGACAAATCTCCCTTTAAGGTACATTTTGAACAGATAAAAAATGTGTGATTAATTTGTGATTAATCGCGATTAAATATTTGAATCGATTGACAGCTCTACTCATTAGATTATTTTATATTATAATATAATATAGTTATTTAAAGGGGAACTACGCCCATTTCAAAATTCATACATGTTATTCGTATGGTCAAAGACAGTCCAAATAATATTAGTAAACATGAACAACTCTCTCCCAAATCCCAAAACTAGAGTGCTAAAACTCAAATTTGTGATGTCATAGGGTATAAAGTGTGGAGCTGCTCCATAGACAATGAATGGGGAGAGATGTTATAGATGACCCAGGGGAACGTTCTGAGTATATGGGAATATTTTCTGTTTCACAAGTGACAACACTACAATAGAATAAAGCTCATTTGGGTGTAAAAAAGAAAACAAACATTCTGTGGGTCCATAAAATCAGCCTCCCATTCATTGTCTATGGAGAAGCTCCAGTCTTTATACACTATGACATCACAAGTTTGAGATTTCCTTCTCTGGTTTCTGCCTTTGAGAAAGAAGAGCTCATGTTCACACATATTGATTGAACTTTACTGGGCCATGGAAATAACATATTGGATTTCTTAATTTAGGTGGTGTTCCCCTTTAATTAAAGCATATTTTATGTTTTAATGCCAGGATTGCTTCAATCATCAATAGGTCATCCTGACCACTAGAGCTGCTAAGCCACTTAAAGAATTCCATAAATCTGGCCTTTAATTGAGACTTTCAGTATGCTCACAATCCTATTTCTACCATGAAAATAATCACATTTGGAAATATTGACATTAGCATTAAATATCACGTGTCCACAGGCTGAAATCACCAGTGATGGACAACTGGCAGGGATATTAACACGCAAAGCTGCACCCCTCAGTCAACGTTAGGAAAATTCCAGGTGTCTGGAGGGAGTGATTACAAATTGGTTGTCAAGTGTCTGCTTGATTGACATTTGGCTCATAAAACTGTCTGACTTCTGCCTGTTTCAACACAGAAACACAACCATTACGAATAAGAAAATATCCTTTCCACCTCTAGTCGCTTATTTCCGCTCAGTAACAAATGCAAACTTGCAGCAGCAACATGGAGGAAAAGTGGGTGGAGAACGTCGGGTGAAGAAATATGAAAACATAATCTATCACGACGTGCATCAGAGTAGCTACCAGCATCGTAACTGATGAACATTTGTGAAGTATTAGAGAATATCATTCCTCATTCTCAGTCATTAAAGCGTATGAATTCCTTCTGCGACAGTCTGATCCATTTTTAATAAAGAAAAGCAAGCAGGGAAAGAAAAAAACACATCTTTTATGTAATTAAAATCAATCGAAGCGCTGTTTAGTTCAAATGTAATTATTGAAGAGCCTCTATCAACTAATTTGGCCACATCCACTCTATCAAATATCAATTCAGGAGCCAAATGCTATCACACACTGTCAGTGGATATTGATCGTAAAATAATGTTGGTGTCAGCCCTAAATAAGCCATAACAGTCTAACGTCAAATATATTTTGGTGCAGAAAATGAATTATTATAAGTTTACTTGGTCTATATTCAGTATGTTGACTGCAAAGGCCCTGAGACACCAAGCTGACGGTCTCTTGTCGGACAGTTTGGGGCCGTCGGGGAGCATCCATCGGCCTAGTTTTTTCTGTGTGTCCCGCATCGTCGGCTCTAGTCTGCCCATGTCAGAGAGCATGTTGAATCGGCGGTCGGTGAAAGAAGTCACTCTGATTGGCTGTTCAGCTTAAGCGAATCGGTGCACGAGAAGAGAAACGGAAGTGAGGAAAGCAAGCCAACGAGTAAAGTCAAGAGGGCAAACACAGTGTGTTGATCAGTTCAACACTCAGATATTTTCACAGCGACATGGCCACCTGGAATGAAGCTAAGCGGTGAGTGAGAGTGGGGTAAAAATGGTCGGCAAACTACGCTTAATTTCATGTACGTATCATAACAACGGCTCGTATATACGGCATCCTCGTCTTCTGGTTTCCCTTTTTGAATGATGGATACGGACTACCGCCGCCTGCTGGTGTGGAGAGTTATTTCATCTCACGTAGGCGCAGAATGTACGTGGTAGTTGGCTGTAGTCTTTGCGGTGTGTTCAAGTGCATCTTGTTGGCCGAGACAAAGGCGACGTGAGGCGACCCAACTGGTGGTTTTCGTCGCTGCCAATTCGTTGATATCAGGTTGGTGTGTCTGGGCCTTAAAGTATACAGTGCGTTGTAGTATATGTATAATGGGATATACCGTTGGTCTGTGCACTGTGGTCAGCTATGGATCATGCATGACATCCTCGCTCTGCTTGCATGCAACGTCACATTTGTGACAAATGTGGGAATCTGACCTACGATCTGAGCGTTTTTATGACAAAAATATGTGTCATGTTCTAAAGAGGAACTAAACAATGTAATGTATACGTAACAAACCAATAATTAGTACATGATCAGCCATTAGACGGTGGCTCTCCCCCCTGTACCTAGATGATGTCAAAAACAAACGAGACTGAGCGGAGAGCCAAAGGGAAATGTGGCTTAGTCCTACAACCATATTTGTAGTTTTGGTTTATGCATAAGCCGCATCCTGTCAATTCATTATGCAGACCAGAGCCCAGACAAACCCAAACACACACTCGCATCCAAATTGTGCTCGCACGTGCACAAACAAGTGTGATGTGCAGATGTTGCACATATACACACGCAAACACACACACGTGTTGAATATGGAGACACATGTAACGAGAAGAGAGGGAGACTGTTAATTAACTAGAGCTCGTTAATTCTCTTTGAACCGACAGCAAGGAGGTTTACACACTAATTACCTTGATGACTGAGCCAACCTGTGCACGCACACACACACACATGCACCTCCTCACACTACACACACACACGCACATGCACCTCCTCACACCACTCACACACACACGTGTATTCTCACAGGCTGACATAACGCATCTTGCAGGCTTTGAAAGTGTCACACTCATACACAGCCGTAAAAAAACACAGACATAAAGGTGCGAAGTCTCACTCATACGCATAAGCATATGCACACACGCGCGCGCGTCGCAACACACTCTTGCCCTGAAATGAAAGATATATCAGGAGATTTCTTTTTCACAGTTCCTCCCGAGCTGCAAGATTCAAATGGTTAAGTTTATTCTGAGTTCAGACCCATCATGCATCTGTTTGATTCATACCTATCCGCCAGAAATAACTTCACAGTAACTCCCATACTGTATCAGGATACTCATGTGCTTGAACAGTACAAGTTGCATTACATGCGCACACACGTGCACTCAACGCGCCCACTCAAACACACTCTCGGTGCCTTGCAAATGAGTGAAGCTCCCATGTCAGTATTGAACTGTAATGGCCCGTGTCAGATTAAGGGGAAGGTTTTTTATGTCCTCCGTCAAACTCAATTAATATTCCATCAGGCATGAATTCATAGGCCACACTGGACCTTTGCCAATTCATCCGTATGTGTGTGTGTGTGTGTGTGTGTGTGTGTGTGTGTGTGTGTGTGTGTGTGTGTGTGTGTGTGTGTGTGTGTGTGTGTGTGTGTGTGTGTGTGTGCTCACACATGAATGTGTGTGGACATTCATTTGATATTTAGGATGTTTAGTAATCAGTCTTAATTGCAGTTGCTCAGCCAAATAATAGAAAGCATACACACGCAGAAACATGTTTTGTGAGTCAGGTTGGAAAACATCAAGGGGCGCTTGGGTACAGAGAGGTTTTTTTTTTTTTTTTTTAGAGGAAGGTAGACGCTGTTAAAGCAGACAGGAAATAAAGAGAGATCAATTTACGGTATGAGCAAAGAAGACAGAGATGTAAAAAGCTTTGAAAAGACCGTATTGATAGAAAATGTTAGAATGGGTAGAGAGTTGGAAGGGGATAAGTGAAAGAGGATAAAGCCAAATTTGAAAAAAAAGGGAGACAACAATGATAAGAGGCCAGAGGGACAGGGGCATGTGTAGAATAGGAGAGTTTTGTCAATGAGTAGAGGATGGAGAAAAGAGGGGAAAAGGGTTTAGGGAGTGAAGGAGTTATGGGTCAATAAAGCCTGCTGTGGGGAAGAGGAGAGGGACTCATAACGAGGTCAAGGACACATCATCGATCGGCACATCATAAAGCTGACGGGCAAGCGAAGAAGGGAGGGGGGAGGAGGAAGTGAGAGGGGAGGAACAGAGTAAAGAGGGAGAGTTACAGCTGTGGAAAGCAGAGTTGACTGCAGGATCGTCCGAAGGAAGGGAGAAATAGAAAATAAAATTATCGGGATGAAGGAATGAAAGGGGGCAGCTCTGGCCAGAAAGAGGGTTAGAGGGAAATTGAATTAGATGGAATCATGGCTGAACAGATGAATTCTGTAATAGAACAACACACACACACAGAGAGCAACCAGCAGCAGGCCTCCAACAGTAACTCTCTCCTTGTCAATCTGGTCCCGCCCTGTGGCGCAGGGATTTCTGCATTCATACAGTTAAGAATCCATTGTTCAGAAATATTCATACTCTGCGATGTTTGAAAAATCCATTCAAGTTTTAGCCATGCTAGTGATGATCGTACCCCGTGTGAAACCAGAAGTCAATGTTGATTTGTCACGTAACTTCCTGAGTTATTTTAACCCAAACCACCATTTTTTCCAAAACCTAACGAAGAAGTTTTGATGCCTAAACCTATCCAAGTTGATCTTTTCGTAAACCTATCCAAGTCGATCTTTTCCTAGAGCTATCCAAGTAGATCTTTTCCTAAACCTAACCAAGTCGATCTTTTCCTAAACCTATCCAAGTTGATCTTTTCCTGAAACTATCCAAGTCGATCTTTTCCTAAACCTATCCAAGTTGATCTTTTCCTAAACCTATCCAAGTCGATCTTTTCCTATATATCCAAGTCAATCTTTTCCTATATATTCAAGTCGATCTTTTCCTAAACCTATCCAAGTCGATCTTTTTCTAAGTAGTTTTGTTGCCTAAACCTAACCAAGTTGTTTCCTGTGAAGTCGGAAGTTTATTTTGAAAAGACTGCATGCATGTAATGAGCGGAAATTGACACGTGCGTCACATGTTGCTGGACATTTGTAGGAAAACGCACGGAAAATGAGGAATAACTTTTCGTAAGATATCATACGAACCGTTGTATGAGGATACGTTGACTAATAACATCCCCATCAGCATCAGCTGTACTTTGTGCTTAGCGCCAAATTAGCAAATGTTAGCATGCTAAAATGCTAAACTAAGACAGTGAACATAGTAAACATTATACCTGCTTATCACAGTACTCAGATCTTTTACTAATACTACAGTGTAAAAATACTCTGTTACAAGCATTTCAAATCTTACTAGTATTAGCAGTATAAGCATTAGCATCAAAATATACTTAAAATACCAAAAGTAAAAGTACTTATTCTTTATTCTTTCTTCTTGTTCTTTTCAGAATAATATATATACATATATATACATATGATATATGATATATATGACTAATATACTATATATGATGTTGGATTATTAATATTGATGCATGTGTTCATCACTTTAGTGTTGCAGCTGATAAAGGTGGAGCTTTATATACTGTTGGGTAGCTCAACATACCATAATATAATCATTTATTAGTTGATTTATATTTTGTGTTAATAATTAAAATCTGCAAATTAACTAATAACTAAAACTGTCAAATAAATGTAGTTGAGTAAAACCTACCTTGCCTCTGAGATGTATTGGAGTAAAAGTATAAAATAGCAAAAAATGGAAGTACAAAATAAATGTACTTAAAAACATTACTCAGTTACTAGCATCACCATGTTAGCATCGTCTCACAGAGCTGCTAGCATGTCGGTAGACTCTTAATCTTGTTTAACAACACTTACGGCTGCTATGAAGTTATTTCCTCAAAGACTCTTCTCACCATCTGGATGGGAAAACATCTGTTGCACCATAAAACATCAAATCATTCTTAACATGTTTGTCAGGTTGGGTTTTACTATTTCAGGTTGCTGAAAATGACAGGTGTCCTTGCTGTTTTTGTGGAAAAACAAGCAAAATATAAATGTTTTAAACATAAAATATTGTAAAGTAACATCAATGTGTACCAGTATAACTGATAGAATTTTTTTTTTATTTTGGTTAATTCTGTAAAAATTGAGCAAGGTGATATGTCATTTCCAGCTACTGTCTTTGTTATGCCTCCGCGACAGCCGTGGTCGGAGGCATTATGGTTTCGGGTTGTCCGTCCGTCAGTCCGTCTGTCCATCCATCCGGTCCATTCTCCTGGACACGATGTTTCAGGAACACTTTGAGCTAATTTCTTCAAATTTGGCGAAAACGTCCACATAGACTCAAGGATGAATGATTCGATTTTGGTGGTCAAAGGTCACTGTGACCTCACAAAACACGTTTTTGGCCATAATTCAAGAATTCATATGCTAATTATGACAATTTCACAGAAATATCTAACAGGATAAAATGATGAAGTGATGACATTTTGGACAGACATGGACGTAAACTGCAACTTGACTGGTTGGCGGAGGCATATAATCTAGTTTGGATTAGGAAAAAGAGGTGGCACTTTGGAAAACAGGTAAAAAATTATGGAATATCTTTTCCTCCAGATGGTTCGAAGAGTCTTTGAGGATTCTGGATATAGCGTCAGAACAGCAGTGTTGTTAAAAGGCCGAGTGATATTTATTTTTGGACAATCGGATGCCTAGCGCTGTGAATTGAATGTAATAGAGGAACAAACTGTGGCTAACAATAATCCAAACTCTACAGTTTTATTCCTGTTACAAATTGTTCCTCTGAACAGAAGGCTGGAAAGGAATAATTTCTCTTGTTGTCTTGTGATCAGAAATAATTATCGTGTTACGGCATCATCATCATGAAATAATTATTCTGTGATCATGAAAAAACATTCTGCCATGATGTTGAGTTATTATTACGCTATGATCCCGAGAATTTTGACAGCCTGTTAAATCATGAAATAGAGTAATTATTTGTGAAGTCGACATCACTGATCTCCAAAAAACAAACGGATTATGGCGAGATCACACAATTAACTTCTTTCACATCGCAAGAAAACAGAAATGATCCTTACCCGTGACCTCTCTGGCCCTCTATACTTGTTCACCCACTATCTCCTCTCTGTGCTATTGCCCATAGTCTGAACGAGTGGGAAAGAGAGGCTGGACTGCTTCATCTAAACTAATGCTCTAAAAATACATCGCTCTCTCTCAGTGGAGAGTTAAGATGAAGCCACTGAGAATCCAAGAACTGCTGCTTTTCCATTAGAATCTAATATCTCTTCCTCAGTCTTGCTTGTGCTCACGATCTCTGCTGTCTGAGTCACTTTCTCTCATCCCTTTTTCATCTCAGCGTTGTTAAGAAATGGCGGAAGAAACAAGTGCTCCGTTAATTTCCCTCTCCTGCCTAATTAATTTCGCTGTGTTCCTCTCTCCCCTTGTCTTGCATGTTGATTAGGTGAAAATGTTCCTTTTTCTTTGGGTGTTTGGAAGAAAAAAGAAGAATTCAGTTTGGGCTTTTTATGCCAGCCGTCCATCCGTTTCCCTCCAGATTATCCCGAGGCGACGTTCCCAGCTGAAGTTTTTTCCGCCCTAATCTGCGTCTTCCCTCTGTTCCCTCACGTCCTCGCTGTGCGCTGCGCGTTTCAAAGCAGATCTAAATTGAAAGGGTTGTAATTTTGCAAGCAGATAAATGAGTATGAGAGGAGATAGGAGGGGTGTTGTATAGAAATGGGCTTCCTGGTGCAGAGTGATCCCTCCAGGCCAGACGGAGTCATTTAACTCCCTCTGATATTCTCTCAGCATGGACTTATTACAGTCTTTTTTTCTCTCCAAAGTGAAAACTGCTCTGCTAACTAGACCGGGGTGATTTGTGTGTTGAGATCGCAGCAGGTGTGATGCTCAGTTTGAGTGAGTGATGTGATTCGTCACTGAATCACCAGCACTTCCACTGCGGGATTGGGAGATTTGTCGGTGGTGGTGGATTGCTTGTTGGTTTGTGTTCACAGTGATGGGTGCAGCCTTTGCTTTTTAAAAGCCTTGTGGTTGCACTTCAAGCTTTCACAAATAGAAGTAATACTTCTTTTTTTATTCCCAATTAAGTTCAACATAGTGGTTGCTAAAGGGTAAACAATACAAATTATAAACTGACAACAAAAAAACAGTCTAAAAATCAACAGAGCTGAAAGGATAAGGCTGATGATATTCTGTTTTTGTTGTTAACAAATTCAATGAAAAGACCAAAACCAACAATGCGTTAATCCATATCTCAGAAGTTTCCAACTTTCCTACCCTGTCAGCCAAATGCACATTTGTTCCTTCCAGTGGGCCTCCGGGGTCAGAAAAGTGAAGCCAATGCAGAAGTGCCTTAAACCTTCATTCTTTCTAACAGCCAGCAGGGGACGACTCCTCTGGTTGCAAAAAGAAGTCAGATTGTATAGAAGTCTATGAGAAAATGACCCTACTTCTCACTTGATTTATTACCTCAGTAAACATTGTAAACATGAGTTTATGGTGTCAATCGCTAGTTTCAAGTCTTCTTCAATACAGCATGATGTTCATTTAGTAAACTATGGTCCCATTTATGTCAAGTAGACCATAAAGCAGGGTGTTGTCCGTGTTTTCATCTTACAACTTTAACTCTTTCACAGTGTGTTTTCAGTTCATTATAGTTAATTGGAACATTTTTGGTCACCTAAAAATGTCTTATTCAGAGTTTGGTTGTACTTAGTCCACCCTCTGGTGTCACTTCTGGTTTCCGGCAGTCCACAAACCAATGGGTGACATCACATTGACTACGTCCACTTCTTATATACAGTCTATGGTTCCTTCTGAAGATGTAAATCTAAAACAAAGGCCATAAACATATAGTAGTTTAATTTTTTTTTAAAAAGTTGAAATCATTTCCTAAAACAGATGGACACTGTATTTTTTAGCAAGCTTTGCTCAAACAGGAGCTGCGAATTAATAAACATTTGGTCAGCTAGTGAGTATTTATACACATAACCATCCTGTTTACACAGCAGGACGGCGTAGTTGGGATTGACTTCAAATAAACCACAGTGCCTGTGTTATTGGCCATAAAGGAACATGTCACCCGTTGCTATGGGGTGTTTAATTAACAACGATTGGAGCTACATCAGGCTTTGATACACAGACTTGTTAATGAGATCAATGCATTGCTGGTTTTGTTTTTATCAACGGGGATTTGTTGACAATAATAAAAAATATAGAATATCACCAGACTTTTCATTTAACGTCCAACATTGTAAGTAAGTGATTTGAGAGTGGACTCTATATTACCCAGCTGCTACTACTGGGCACCACTCCAGATGAAAAACAAGTGTCTCCAGGCCGGCCAGAGGTTTGTAAACATCAGCCACGTCCAGCTGCATTAATCTAAACTGGGATTAAAAACCAACTGAAAACTTTTGAAAGACCGCCGTGATTGGTTGATGACTATTACCCTGCATTGTAGCGGCTAAGCTCATAATCAAGGCGAACACGATCAGATAATCTCAATATGTCTTTGCAGACCCCTGCCCACCAGCCTAATCCCCAGATTTAGAGTCTCAGATTAGGAATCCAGGATGATTAATCCCATATTGTGTGTGTGTGTGTGTGTGTTCCCTGCAGGGGACCCTTCGCCGGGTGACCTTCTCCGTAGTCAGCCAGCCCCAGGACGGCGGTTGCTATGACAGTGGCCTGGAGGACTCGGAGACGCCGAGCAGCAAGAGTTCATCGGGGCCGCGGCTGGGAGCCCTGCCGCTGCCCGAGGAAGGCTACGAGCGGACCACACCGGAGGGCAGCGTCGGGGAGGAGGAGCACGTGGAGAATGGTCAGAGCAACCGCACACACAAATCATACCATAAACCACCAATAAAATTCACTTATTCAGAGTTGCAGCAGTCATGAGGCTGCCTGATACATTTACTTTCATATTTGTATCCTGTGAAAGGCTTAGGCGTGTTTTTACACACTCTCAGATTCTGTGAAACCTTGACTTGCTATCAAGGCTTCAGGAGCCTTTTCTCTCCTTATAGAATAAAGGTATTGTCCTGTGCGTGAATGCATGTGCTTGCACATATGTTTGTGTGAAAGCGTGCGTGTCACGAGAAGAGCTTTTCCCAAAAGCTAATGTGTGGCAGTACGCTCGCCGGTGGCCTTGCCTTGCCAAATCTTCCCTTTCACCAACGAAATTGTGTTTTTACCTTTTTCTACGGGGTCTTTGTCAAGGATGGACGGGAGCAAAAAGGTTTTTTTTATTCTCTTTTCTCTGTATATGGCCATGCCAGAGCTGGCACAACTGAAGCAACACGCCAAGGTCACTATGACCTTGGTGACTGACTGTACCTCTGAGGTTAAACGCTGCTTTTTCCACCGACGTGTGAAATCTTGAGGATATTGTGGAGTTTTAATAAGTTTCCTTCACGGTCAGATGGAGAGAGGAATTGAACAGAGAATTCACTGTGTTGGTTCTAATTATTCTGTATAATGATGTGCTTGTTTGGATTCACTGCTGCAGCTGCTGCTGTACGTAGGCAACAAAACTGGTTTTCAGAATACAACAGAAATATTTAATTTGTGTTTAATTCAAGTAAAGCAGAATTTAGAACATCAAACAGTGAATAAATGTTTTCAGTTGCTCGTTAGATGTGTACGTATAAGTGTCTGTATCATGACACCTGCACAATCTCTGTAATTGACAGCAGAGTCACATATACCTCATCTATCATCATTATTATAAGTCCTGTCTCCGTTTAGCAGGATGTCAGTATTGATTCATAAATGACTGGTTTACATAGATAATAACCGTAACCTTTGACACGTCAGCATCTCTGGTGGCCTCACTAACCTTTTGAACCAACACTCATGAGATGTAATCGGCCCTATATGGAACTACTCCTTGCATGTAAAGAAATTTGTCACAATTATCTTCTATTTGATCGATAGTTGTTTTGTTTTCGACCTCACCTTTTTACCTTTCATGTAACGCTGAGCACAGCTGGATCTTTTTTAAAATGTTCTTTTGAAGTCAGCGATTTCCATTTTGCTCCAACAGCGTTTTCTTGCTTCCTTTAGATTCTCTCCCTTCCCTTATAACCTTTGTCCCCTGTTGTGTTTTGTTTTGTTTTGTTTTACCCAATTTGTCTTTGTCCTGTCTTCCTCATGTTCAACTCATCTCTTCTGTTGTACTCTATCTGTCTGCTTTCTTTCTATTTCTATTTAAATATTTCTATTTAATTGTCTCTTCTTGGTGGTTAGGACTAGGGCTGTCAAAGTTAACGCGATAATAACACGTTAACGCAAATTTGTTTTAACGCCAGTAACTTCTTTAATGCATTAAAGCAACTTGCAATTTTTAGGTTGTGGGGGTCATTTTTAAAGCTGGAGTGAAGATACTGGTATCATATGAAACTAGAAAACCTAAGGAATCCATCACGAAGGAGGCTAAATAACGCTCCAAACTTACGCTACATTTTGGTGAGGAAAAACTGGCATGGCCATTTTCAAAGAGGTCCTTTGAGCTCTGACCTCAAGATATGTGAATAAAAATGGTTTCTATGGGTACCCACAAGTCTCCCCTTTACAGACATGCCCACTTTATGATAATCACATGCAGTTTGGGGCAAGTCATAGTCAAGTCAGCACACTGACACACTGACAGCTGTTGTTGTCTGTTGGGTTTCAGTTTGCCATATGTTGATTTGAGCATATTTCTATGCTAAATGCAGTACCTGTGAGGATTTCTGGACAATATTTGTCATTGTTTTGTGTTGTTAATTGATTTCCAATAATAACTATATACATACATTTGCATAAAGCAGCATATTTGTCCACTCCAATGTTGATAAAAGTATTAAATACTTGTCAAATCTCCCTTTAAGGTACATTTTGAACAGATAAAAATGTGTGATTAATTTGTGATTAATCGCGATTAACTATGGACAATATTTTAATCAATTAACAGCCCTAGTTAGGACACATACCTTATAATTGCAGAATCCCCAGTTTGGTTCTGATTGTGTACCTTTGCTTCATGTCATATTTCCTGTCTGTGTCTCTACTTAAAACTATCAACTGAAGACAGCAAACAACTTAAATTTTGTCTCCCTGTTCCAGATGCCAGACAGCTGCCAGACGTAGCTCTGACAGGAAAGTGTACCAGGGAGTGTGATGAGTTCGGCCACTCTGACACATGCTGGATGCCCGTCCGCCCTTCGCCTCGCCAGCGTCAGCGCCACGGCAGCGACCCCCCTCGGCTCTCCACCTTCGCCCCCGGAGACGATAATAACAATCTCCGTGGCAACGACCATGAGAGTGACAGCGAGAGCGCCGGCAGCGCAGGGAGCTCAGAACCCGGGGTGGTCGGCGGCGGAGAAGGTCAGAGATTACCCTTAGCCAACGGGGATCCTCTCGGCACCCTGGGTAGCGGAGACCGCAACAGGAACATGGGCGATCACAACCGTAACCTTCTGAACCGCAAGATGACTTCAGCATCCTACGACACATTTAGCAGCGCAGGCTTCGGGAGGCGCCAGCAGGAGGAGGAAGGAGGAGAAGGCCAGAACCCGCCGGAGGTCATACCACTGACGCGCACAGGAGGGGACTACAAGACCACGTCCTGCCTCACGTTGTCGCGCCGAGAGGTCTACCTGTGACGGCCTGGCAACGGAGCAATCATCACCACAACGCTCCCTTTTCTGAAAAACAGGGAGGGTTAAGACTTTTCTGGAAAGTCATCAGTTTGGAACACCTTTTAAAACCTGAGAAGATGTGAAAATGTCGGAAAAGATGTTTTCCAAAAGCCGTGTATCAAATTGGAACTTTTGGATTCTGACTATTATTTATAGGCACCTAAACTTAAGAGATGGATCAGCTCTTCGGAGAGCTCCGACCAGGAGTACTTTCTAAAAAAAAGTATTTTTTAACTAGTACTGAAAGTTGCCCACAGGCAAAGATCCCATTATGTCCATGTGGAGGAGGACAACTTCATCTTCTTCTTTTTACCTGAATCCAGTGCATGCCTGACCCTCTGCCACGGAGGGATCTGTGAGAAGAAGAGTAAATCCTGATGCTATAAACGCCTCGGTGCATATAAAAAAACTTCCACCGAGGCTACAGCAGGCTTGATTTGGACTCAACTGGTGAACCATCTGCTGAAAAACCACCGCGGTCTTATCCAGTCAAAATAGATGAAAAGAAGTAACGGGTCTTTGGTTGAGTTATTTGGATCTAATTCAAACCAATCAAACTTTCTAATGCCTAATCAACTCTGTCGTAACACAAGACGGGGATATTAACCAATCAAACTGCTGATCCCGTGAGAATCTTACATACATTTGAATACTGACAAAAGTGTGGTCGCTGTACAGAAAAAATGTGCTGATAAAATCAGGTATCTTTAAAAACATTCAGAACAACAATGTGACAAAAGATGTTTTTTACAGTAATCAAATATAACTGTTCAAAATATAAGGTTCTCATAGGGTGTCAGTTGTGCCACAGAACTACGGCGTGTGTGAAAATGTGTTTATTATTTTGCCTTCACACCCGGTCTGTATGTATATATCGTATGTGTGTATTTGACGAGACGGCAGGTTTATCTCTCTGCTGCTGTTTCAGAGTCGACTGAGGTGCTGAGTCAAACCTACGGTATCCTAACAGTGTTCATGTATCATAAATGCTCTTTCACACACATATGCACACACACACACATATATACACATGCACGCACTTACACACGCATGTGAACACAAACTCATACCGTGCATTTACAGAATGTGAACATGCATAGAGCCACAGTTTATGACATGATTCGGTGGCCGTGTAACATAAAGTATATAATAATAACTTGCATTAACTTTCATACAGAAAACATTAAGCACACACACACACATATTAAAAACATAAGTAGAGGAACAAACCCATGTTAAGATGTGCGCAATTCATATGCACTATGTGTGTATGTGCTCTTAATCATCATTTTTTAACATATTGCCTCTCATTGAACTAGCTGTAGCATTTTGCCTGCTCCCCCTCCCCTCCAGCCAGTATTTAAACATGAAATGTATTTAAACAATTACTCATCTCTCTGACTGATGTATGGGGCTACATTAACGGGACATGACATCTACTGTATGTAACGATAGACAATGTGGGGGATTATTCTGCATACTGTAAGTAGGACTCATAGAAAAACCAAATTTCTGTAAGAAAAAAAGGAAAAGAAATGCATGAAAGAAAGATAATGCTAACTTTGTTTCTCTCTTTTTTAAACCACACGCCTTTTTGGATACCACGCCTATTTGGATACATCTGTATTATATGTGTGCGCTTCTTTCGGGGAAGTGGAGATAATGATGGCAGCAAGGGAGTTTAGCTTCAGTGGATTAAGCTGTTCCTACTAGTGAGTTTGGGGTAACCTTGGGCCTTTTCTCTCCGTTTCCGCGGCGCGAAGTTGGCACAAAGGGTGCCGCAGGCTGCAACAAAAAAGAGCACGATGTAGTGGGAGCGCCGAGTCTTGCTGCACCCTTTTCACCACGCAGTGCCGACCTGAACACGCCCCTACTGCTGTGCTGAACTGCACAGATAACAGACTCCTTCACATTTGTCCTTCCCAGCAGCTACTGCACGACTCCAGACACACTCTGCTAAACCGGGCTGAGGAGTGGGTGTAGATCGAGGCCAGCACATCTTAATTCCCATCATCAGTGTGTGGTTCGGTGGTGTGATAGGGATAATAGGGTTAGGTTGTCCCTGTGGTCTTAATGAGTTTCCTTTCTCCTCTCTTCTCCTCCCTTGATCTGCACTGATCTCATTAATGTCTGGATTGGTGAATGTAACGCTGCTGGAAATTGCCAGTAAGTGTGTCTCTTCATTTTTCTGGTTGTTTTGGATCAGACGAGGCGAAGGAGACACGCTTGTTAAGGATGTGCTACAGTTTTAGATCCTTGTAGAGTTAGTCAGAAAGGAGAGCAACACTCAGGTAAGATGTTCAACTTGTTAACTAACTACTCGTGGTTTTGTCCACACACTGTTGCTGCTTGACTGTCCCCTCACTGAAAGGTAACTCAGACACAGTAAAGTAGTGAGTCCTGTACGTTAATTTTACAATGGTAATCGTCCTGAGAAAATGGGTGTGCTCCATGTGCGTGATTACACTTTGTATACCTGTATATACCTTCAATTTCACAACTCTGTGACCGACTCCCTTTAGCTTGTTTTAGGCCACTGATGTACTTACTCCCTAAGCCTTCATTACCCCCAAATCC
Organism: Adelosebastes latens; assembly: GCA_916700685.1. Classification (NCBI taxonomy): domain Eukaryota; kingdom Metazoa; phylum Chordata; class Actinopteri; order Perciformes; family Sebastidae; genus Adelosebastes; species Adelosebastes latens. The sequence continues at coordinate 49,233 of CAKAKR010050076.1, forward strand.
CCCCCAACATGGCTGTTTACTGAGCTCTGCTATAGATGGACTGTGCTGCAACGCATGGAGTTAATCTGTTCAAGGATGGTTCACGTTGAAAAAAAGGGATTGGTGGAAACAATCGCAACATCCTGCGGGGGTTCATACACTGAAAGACAGAAGGACACACGCTCTTTCTCTGGGAGAAAGAGTTGAGATCTCAATCCCTTGGAGGCCAGAAAGGTCTTGGAGAACGAACGTCCAGTTTGTGAGTTTTGGAAAGAGACTCTTGCACAGCCACTGCCTCTTCAAAAGTGGCAGATATTTCTTCAAACTGCTGTTTTATGGCAGTTCCATTACGGCACCTTTCAAAACCCTCCCAACCAGATTTAAGGGAACTTGCTGTACATGAATCTGTGTGGGTGTGTATCTTTTTTTATACTGCACGTTTAAACATGAATATCTTTCAGTCTACTGCAAAACAGCGAGGGGAGACGGACAGAGAAGAGCGTCTGAGAGCGTCTGAGATCCATCACCCCCTAATCGAGACATTTTTAAAAACAGACACTTCGGCGCGCACCGTGTACCCGTCATCCCCCTCGTGCTGTTACCCTTATAGCCATGTACAGATAAAACTACACTGTAGAACAGACAACTGGAAACCATAACAGACAATGGCATGCCTAAGGTCTTCAAAATCTGCACTTGAGAAAAAAAATGAGACAAAAAAATGTTATTTTTTATTTTCCTCTTCTTTGTTTTTCTTTTCTTAATGGGGCTGGCTCTGTTTTTTGCTGCTCCCTTCCTGTAATTACATAATGAACTAATTGCATTTGCTATGACGAGGACGAAGAGGAGCTGTCGACGAATGGTTTGGTATGAAGATGAATCATGTAAAAGTTTGACTTTGACATTAAAAACTTCAAACACTCTTGTTTGTCTGTTTGGGAAAGTGTTTCACACAGTTAACTATGAGATAAACAAGAGTTGGGGCACTTTTAACAACTCTTTGAGATAACCGGTTATTGGTAGCGACTCCCAGCCCGTTCTCATTCCCAGGGCGTCAAATACAGATGATTTGTCACGGCCATCGGTGTTCGATATCGCCGCACGAGACGCCCTTTAGCGCCAGTATGAGACGCACCAGGCTTTCCATTAGCTACAATGTAAACACATCTGCGGCAAAAGTAACAGCCCAGAGAAAATGCGCCGGAAGTGTGGTGACGTAGTTTAAAGAGCGAAAAGACACAGCGTGGGTGGGAAGGGAGGTGGATGGGTCCAACAAACACAAGGCTTTCATCCAGGAGACCGCTGTTCGTGTCCCGTGCGTTAAGTTTCACTTTTACGTTACAATCAGGTGCTCGTTCGTGTTCCGTGGTCACTGTTTCATTTTCACTTTACAAACGTAATAGTTTTAAACCCACCCATGTAGTCTTTTCCTAAACCTAACTAAGTAGTGTTGTTGCCTAATCCTAAAGTGACGCCAAACGGCGTGACAAAGCGTACGTATGTGACGAGATTCGAGAAGTTGAAACTCCACACACACGGGAACACTTAAAGACTTATTATATATATTTTGTAATTGCAGGTGACTGGTTGACTTTTGTTGATGGCTCATAGTAAAGTGAGAAACTTAACTGCCTCGCAAACATTTACAACCTGAATGGTGCCCTATTAGAGACAGTACCAAAGTAGTGTCAAAACAATCTCTACTCAAGGTCCACTTGTTCACACTTCTGAGTGTTTAACAACTTCATCTGCTAATTAAGACCATGTGATACAGTGGAAAGCTTCAGAACAAGCGACTGAGTGGAGATTGTATTGACATCTCCTGTTTCCAAGGTCAAGAATGAACCTTGAAGCTCAATTTTTAAACAGTTTTCATGCCCGACCAACAGAGCCGAAATCCTCCCATTCTGCAGCAGAATGACACTTTGATACTCTCATTTTAATGTGTAATGATTTGCACCTGGCTGACACGCGAGCTGACAAGAATATATTTTTACAATAACACTAAAATGTGGCACAATCCATCAACTTTATCTTTGAAAGGTGAATTTTCTGATTTGGATCCTGCTGCAAGGAAACTTTAAAAACGTAGAGGGCAATTTGGACTTATCGGAAAACGCTTCAGAGGTGTTAACTGCTGCAAAGATTAGTGTGAAGGACTCAAAATGTCAAAGTCCTGCAATCTGTGTTTCCTTTTGTCCAGTATGCAACACTGACCCCATGTGGTCATGAATCAGTATTACTCTAGTTGTCTGCCAGTGTACATGATCATTCTGTAGTTATGAGCAGTTCTTCAGTTAATTGTGGTCATAGTGAAGAATAGAATAAGAAGAGAAATCAGTTTATCTAAATATACTTCACACTACAACCAGTATTGAAGAGCTATAAATACCTTTCTTCGCATGTTCAGTCCAAGGTCATTTCTTTTGAGCTGACAGCAGGAAGATACACCTGTCAGTTTAATTTATAGCAACCTAGAAAATAATCATTTATGAGTAGAAGGCTCTTTACATTTCACAACGTATGTCACAACAGATATAAAAATGGATGATAGGTGGATGATACATTTACTGTGGGTGTAATTCAGAAGTGTAAATCTGTTATGTCCGTGGTGGTGGAATGTAAGTTTACTCAAGTACTGTACTTACTGTAGGTACAACTCTAACGTACTTGTACTTTAATTGAGTATTTCCATTTCATGCTATTTTATACTTCTATTCCACATCTCGGAAGGACATATTGTAGTTTTTACTGCATTAGATTTATCTGACAGCTTTAGTTACTTTACAAATTAGGATTTAAATAACCTATATTAATCTTATGAAATACAAAGAAATTGTAATACAGTAGATTAAGCTACCTGACAGAATATAGAATGAGTAAAATTAGCCCTACCTCAGTCGGCTATAATATTTAAATACTGCTTGCATCAATAATAATAATAATCAGTGGTGAAAGAAGTACTCCTACTCTTTTACTTCAGTAAAAGTCCTCTATTACATGTAAAAGTCCTGCATTCAAATCTTTACTTAAGTAAAAGTGCAAAAGTGTCAGCATCAAAATATACTTTAAGTACCAAAAGTAAAAGTACTCATTCTGCAGAATAATCTATATCATATTATTTTATTATAATTATTGATGCATTAATGTGTTCATCACTTTAATGTTGCAGCTGGTAGAGGTGGTGCTCATTTTAATGACTTTATATACTGCTGGGTGGTTTAATCTATAACAATACATCATCATTTATTAGTTGATTATATTTTGTTTTAACAATCTGAATCTGTAAACTAACTAAAGTTATTAAATCATTGTAGTGGAGTAAAAGTACAGCAGTTCCCTCTGAGATGTAGTAGGGTAGAAGTATAAAGTAGCAGAACACGGAAATACTCAAGTAAAGTACAATATGTCAAAAATGGAATTAAGTATTTTTACTTAAGTAAGGTTTGGAATACAGGACTTTTACTTGTAACGGGGTATTTTTAAATTACGGTCTTGCTACTTTTATTTAAAGGAACAGTGTGTACGATTTGACGGTATCTAGCGGTGAGATTTCAACTTCTCCCGTGTGGTAAGCGTGCAGGATTGCTACAATGGCTGATGCGAAAACGCAAATGGCCCTATCTAGAGCCGTTTGTTGTAAGAGTAGAGTGTGTACAGTGTGTGTATGTGGGAGGTGAGTGGTGGAGCAAGAGAGAGAGAGTGGCAGCGACGACAGCGAGTAACGTTATCGACTCTGGCCCAAGCAGGAAAAGTTAACCGTGTTTGGTTTGTCCGTTCTGGACTCCGTGAAGAGAGGACCCGCTCCTTATGTAGATATAAACGACTCATTCCAAGGTAACGAAAACTCAACGATTCTTGTTTACAGGGGATTATACACTGAAGAAAACATACTTATTAATATTATATTCCATTTCTGTCAATACATCCCCCTAAATGTTACACACTGGTTCTTTAAGTAAAAGATCTGAATGTTTCTTCCACCCCTGGTTGCAGGTGAACCAGAGACACGAGTCCTGCCTTTCAGCCCTAATTGTTGATGTGTGACAGCTGCTACCTGAGTAGGTGAGTTTAAAAGCCCCTCCTCCACCCAGCATCTGGCTCCCCTCACCACTTTGTTTGCTCTTTGTTTTCTTTTGTTTATTTGAGAAATTCAAAGTTTGGTTGATTCAACTTTGTTTTTTCATTCATGTTGCTTCCCTTGAGTCGAGGTCGTAACGCTGCCTGAATGGTTTGGATGCTATACAGTGTGCATCCACCATATGGGGATAAAATAAAGAGTTGAAAGGCTTACGAGCAGGGTAATCATTCATTTCATGCATAATACCAACAAACCAAACATGTTTTAATGTCCAATTACGTATTATCTTCAACAAAATGTTTTCCAATTTAACAGGCCAGGACGTTGGTCTGCACTTTGTCCACAGGCCCATCACATAATGCAGATCCACTGCCGCCTACTAATTAGATTTCTCAAACAATTCCAACTTAATATTCACATCGCAGGTTGAATGAATTATGTTGTTTGAGGAAAGGTTTAAACTTATATTGTGTTTTCTTTTAAAGGCTGATGGGGTTAAGTTGAAATGTCAATTCATGGCTTCCACTGCCATTTAATTTTAATCCTCATTATCTTCAATTAGTTTAACCACTTGTATTAAAAGTGCCAGCATGTGTCACATCCAATAAAAGTCTGTGTTCAACTAAAAAAAATTATGAATTACTGACCATAGTTTTCAGGAAAGAACAATCCAGACATAACCATCCCCCGGAGGAGCGACTTGTTCTGCAGCCTGCAATAAAGTCATAAAAACACACATAAAAGAAAAATCATTAAACCACACAATAAAAGGTATTAGCAACCTCTTTGAAACATCAAAAGCATCAGGTATCATATCAATCAACTTCTAGTCGTAAGTCTTCTCATATAAGTGCCGACCATAAAAGGCTTTGTAAATAAATCACGCCGTTTCAACAGATAAAAATGGACAAGGAGTTGTCTGCACTGCAAAAAAAGCATGTCAGTTTCTTTGAACTCTTAATTAAATCACAGGGATAGACCCAGTGGATGTGCATTTTATGGATTTTATAAAGATAGAGGAAAATGTTGCGAGGGAGGCATCTGGTGAAGTAAACCGCAGTGTTAACCTCCTCGCACACTGTCCAGTATATCAAGTGGTCTTTGGAGTTGTCAGATGCTTTCAGGGGCTTAAAGCAAACTCCTTTATCTGAGTGAAAGTGAGCTGAAGTGAATTGCCTTTACATGCAGAGAGAGGGAGGCCTCGTGGCTTCAAAGTGAAAAGATATAATCGTGTAATATTTTTCGAAATGTTTTCTGATGTCCAGTCAGTTAACATCTATAGCACGGCGCCGCAGCCCTCCAAACACCAAAGAAACATTCGGCATCAGTACAGCTGAGCATAAAGCCTCACAGATGTGATAAATCCTGTCAGCGTCGTGTTCCTCTGTTCAGGAAAGCCTCGCAGCAGAGCTGTAAACATCATTTCTCCCTGATACACAGGCGCTTGATGTGAGATTTGATCCTTCCTGTGTTCCTCCGTAGGCTGTCATTTCATCTTTTCATGGTCACATCAGCTTGAACTCATCAAAGCTGTGCCATCAGTATTCTTGGTAAAATAGCAGGCAATAACACATACATAGGACTACGACATGGTTTTACATGAAAGCATATCTCAGGATGAGAGACGTATCAGCTGACAACAAAAAGTTATCCACATATTATTATATCTTTATGATGTGAGAATAGTTAAATATGAAAGATTGTGTCACTTTTAGCTTGCTTTTTTTCACCATTAATTCCCAAAATATATTTGTGTGCCAGCGGTCTGTTAGAAACTAAATAGTGACACTGCTTTTACTGTAATGTGTGAGATCTTTATGAGCCTAATTAAGGCTAATTTACACTCTTTCACAATTGTTTCTGATGTTGATGCAGTTATGCATTAGCCAGACGAGTCACTAATGTCAAACAATGTTGGGTTGTCTATCTATTTAGTGGTTTATCGCGGTTTTAGTGATTCCGGTTCATTCTAGTGGACATAAACAACCTTGAACAAAAGAAAAAACATATGCGGGAAATTAAATGATCACATTTATCACCAAAGTAACCTGCAATGTCATGCATTCAGTATTATGATGAATCAAGGTTTCAGTGAGGGAGAAAATAAAAAAAATATTTTCTGTATATCTGATTGTGGTTGTAACATTACATTTTGAGTAAACATGTAAAATATACATGCGCCCATGGTTCAGTTTGTATTGCGTTTTTTGGGTCACAGTTTATGTGTCGGTTTGTTTGTTTTGCACATTAGGGAGAAGAAAAACAACGATTTCCAATGGGTTTAAACTCAAAAATGTATGAATAGATTGATTGTATTTAATAGTAACGGTTCAACAAGCCCACGGTTCGGTTAGTACAGTCATTGAACGGTTTGGTTTTAAAACTTAAATTAAACTTTATAAGAATCATCATATGCATACATGAAATTTGACCTCTGCATTTAACCCATCTTGGACTGGAACTAGGAGCAACTTGGGGTTCAGTGTCTCACTCAAGGACACTTCGAGCAAACAGACAGTAGGAGCCGGGGATCGAACCACCAACCTTGTGGTCAAAGAACGAGCTACAGCCGCCCCAAAGATATTGCATCCCTAATGTATGTGCTGTCTTTCTGAGGGACTTTTAAAATAAAGAAATAGCAAACAAAAAACAATTAAATCTAATTAATTTTATGTGACATTTGGATTTCCTCAATGTAAACTGATAGGAACTAATGAAACCAATCCAACTAAATGTCTGTGTAATGGTCCTTGATGCTCACTAGAAGACATTTTATCCAAACTGATTTTAGATTTCCAGACTCACAAATTCTCACCATGATGATGGTGGCAGGCCGGTTTAGTATAAAGGTGTTGTTGTAAAATGTGAAACTGGAAACTGGAATTCAAAGTAATTCCTAATAGAAAGAATTCATTTTCCATGTGTTAATTTCCCCCCATTGTTCTCCAGCTTTGTTTCATCATTTTGTTTACGGCATTTCCCAGTTGTTTAATTCTCTGTCTTCTCTGTCCTCGCAGATAACCCTGAGATTGCGGTCCTCAGAAAGTAATAAAGACTGGAATAGACGTGTGTGTAGCTGATGACCTGCAGGTGCTGATGTGTGATTTGCTGTTTCAAGTGATTGCAGAGGTGAGTCTCGTCTGCTGATTGGCAGCTAGTTGACAGCTTCTGACTTCTAAAAAACGAGAGACAAATATCACTCTGTGGCGCTTGTTGTTTTTCTCAATGAGTGCACAGCTACTCAGCTGTTGTGTGGTTATTAATTGAGAAAGGTTTTGGCTTGTGTGTAGATAAGTGACAGCTTCACACTGCAGTTGTGACAGTAGTGATTTGTGGGTATATATTAGGCAGCTAAAGGCTGTAATTTTGTACCTTGTAACAATCTGTTTAATTCAGGAGTAAAGACTTTTTTTTGAAGAGTGGGGGGGTGTATTTGGGTATTTTTGTAACTAAATATTATTGTTTGCTTTTGGCATAATTCACCTTGACCTCTGACAACAGATATAAAAAAACTGCTCCTTTTAAATCTCCATATAAATTGGTCATCCTTGAGAGCATTCGGTGAGAGTCTTGCCATGTCACGTCAGGCAAGTCAGGTTCACCGAGGTCTAGGCAAAGAAGCCAGTAAATTGTGTAAACGTGTCATGAATCTTCATCCATCTACTGTAAGTCTGCCTCATGAACAGGCTTGACCTTCTAACAAAGCTCAACATGGACACCAACTGGAAAAAAGGAGTGTTACAACCTGAATATCATGGAGCGTGTTAGAGCTCCTCAAGTTGAATTCATATGTTAGCTTCATAGCAATATTAATTTGGTCCATAACCTTCTGTTAAAGTACTTTTAAATGTACCTGGTGAATAGATTTAATAATGTATAATCAGTGGGCCAATTAAGTCAAACGCAGCTAAAGGAACAGTGTGTAACATTTTGGGGGATCTATTAGCATTAATGGAATATAATATTCATAACTATGTTTTCATTAGTGTTTAATCACCTGAAACTAAGACTTGTTGTGTTTTCGTTACCTTAGAATGAGCCCTTAACATCTACATATCCTCTTCGCGGAGTCCGCCATGTTGCTCCGCCATGTTTCTACAGTAGCCCAAAACAGATAAACCAAACACGGGCTCTAGCCACCGTAGTTCTCCGACACACTTGTGAAACTGCGGTAACATGATCCTATGATAAGGATGGCCTATGAGCGAGGTGTTACCACAGATTTGAACTGGGCGGCTCACATTACCACAGTCTTGGGGTGCGCTCCGATCACCTAGTAGTTCCCTGCCAAGTGGACTGCTCAGGGTATTCAGTCATGTTAAGTAGAATTCCAATGAGTAGGGAGTAAAAATGCTCAGTTCAAAGGGAACTGTGATCCGTGCAGGGAAGAACTGAACTCAATTGACAAGCAAGATTACCCATCAGTCATTGCGCTTCGCTGGAGCGCTAGCATAGTTGCTATTCTAGCCGCTATTGTTAGCTGCTGTAAGCACTCGTGCCGTAGCCGGCGTTGTGCTCTGGAGACATCGCTGTTCGCTGAGTGTTGCTGAGTTTAACGATAATGTTATTGATATATAACTATTAATTCAGGGTCCCAGCAGGAGATATTCAATATTTTATGTCAGTATTGTAAAATTTCCACAGTAGCATCAACAGGTATCCAAGCTGTTTACGTTACCAACGAACAGAGGAAATGAGGTCTACGTTGGTGACGTTGCAGGGTGTTCCGAATGGAGGAATTTTGTCGAGAGAAGTTCTCTTAACTGACATTCCCTGAAAAGGGAGTAGGGAGGAGAGACTTTATGTACACTGTGGATCGGAACGCAGTCTTGGAAAGGGAGGAGTGAGCAGAGGGGTACTCAGTCGGTTGCAATCTGCAACCACACCGGTAGATGCCGCCAAATCCCACACACTGTACCTTTAATCTTGATAGAATAAATGATGTTGGGACGAAGAAAACCTAAACAACTGCAGTACATCAATCTACAGTGCAACACTTAGAAGATAATATAGTGCTATTAGTACAAACAGCATGGGGTGGCTGTGGCTCAGGCAGTAGAGCGGGTCATCCACTAATCGGTAGATTGGTGGTTTGATCCCCTGCAGTCTGCAAGTGTCCTTGGGCAAGATACTGAACCAAATTGCTCTCGGAGGCTGTGCCATAGATGAATGTGTATGAATGTGTGTGAATGTGCAAATGTTGGCATGTAGTGTGAAGTGCTTTGAGTGGTCGAAAGATGTGCTATATACAGTAAATACAAGTCCATTTACCATTCACTTTAATATCTCAGAGTGAATTGTAACCAATGTCAATCTTGCCCCTTGTGTTTTAGATAGAATTGTTACAAATTAAACATTGTTTTTCATCCCTAAAATGAACCAGAAATGTTGAAAGATTAATGCTCCATGTTATATTCCCTTGAAATTACTATAAAATCCAGTATTATATTATTATTGTTAGTTTTTGATAGGATCTTATTCACAATGTGGCTGCATTCAGAAGAGAAATATAGCATATTTTGTGTGTATTGTATCGTAGCTGGATGCAGCTCAGATATGCACAGCAGTGACCTTAGGGACCTTCAGTGGAAGAAGAACAGCACAGCTGGCTCAGTAATTTGTCTGGATGCAGCCGCCCCTCTGTTATTCCCAAACATCAGCCCGTTCCTTTCCAGGGATGGGAAGTCCCCGGACTGTTATGGCATCTGTTCAGATTTCTGTATACCATAAACACACACAGACTCCACTGTTTTCCATTTCTGTGATTTTATGACCTGCTATACAGAAAAGGGAAAACTTGCATAATTCCAGTCTCACAAGCTCAATATTACATCCCTTTGGTTTGCTCCCAGAGCAGATGGCAGCAGCAGAATGTAGGTCTCTGTTGGTCTCTGTGAAGGTGATGTTGCCTGGAATCAGTTCATCTGGAGCAGAAGCCAGAAAATGTTCCTTTCACATATACAGCCTGTGTGTTGTGAATAGGAGCTAGTAGACTTCAATGGGAAGATCACATAACTGCAGAAATGTCATGTACTATTACTACTCTGCTACGCATTAGAGCATGTTTTTAACATTTTATTTCCTATTTCTGCTTAAGCACACTGTGTGTGTGTGTGTGTGTGTGTGTGTGTGTGTGTGTGTGTGTGTGTGTGTGTGTGTGTGTGTGTGTGTGTGTGTGTGTGTGTGTGTGTGTGTGTGTGTGTGTGTGCGTGCGTGTGTATTTTTTGTGATCATGCAGAATGGGAAAGTTGTTTGTATAGCAAGACCCTGCACTGCATCTCAGGATAACGCTTGCAGCCGGAAACGATGTATTATGAATCAAGCATTAACGGTGGGATGGAAATGACACATCTAATCATACACACTGTCAGTGAACATTACACCTACAGCACCATGTGGAGAATCTTCAAGTGTGTCACAGTTTATGAAGGAGTACATTTTGATGTGATACTTATCATAATATTTATGCAGCTGTCGCATGAGGAGTGTACATTAAAAAAAAAAAACACCCATTTCGAACAAACTCATCTACCAAAGAGTTTTCCTTTGAGAAAACACTTAAGAACAAGAGCTGCCAATCTCTGGCAGATGAAAATTAAGTAAAGTAAACTAGCTGTTATGGCCAGGGACTACAATAAAGGGAAATATTCCTCTGGGACCACAGATGGGTGTAGATGCAGCACAATTAATTATAAACAGTGTAAAAACTGATAACAATTTGACAACTACAGTAGATAACAAGATAAACGTTTTGTGATCTTGTTATATAAGCTCCACTAATGCCACTTAGAAAATGCAATTTGCATTGCACCGTTGACAATTTGCCTGTGAAATTTGTGCCTTCAAATGAAACTCTTGAGTTTGTGTTTACAGCATGGGAAGTGAAGTTCAAGTTCATGCTAAATTTAAAATTTCATTTTTCTAACATGAGCTTTGTAATGACTTGAATTACTTTTCAACCTTGCCCATCAGCTTTAAATCATTAAACATATCTGCCTCAACATTTCTAGTGTCCTTGTGCTGTTCATTTATTTACCCAACAACAGATACAAAAGAATTTCATTGAAATATTTTTCAATTAAATTTGTCAATGAATTTCGGATATTCGGCTAAATAGACACATAACTAAATTCATTGCCACAAAGCTTAAATAATGTCATTACATAATTGATGCAGTATTTGAAGATCAGTTTATTTATTCCATGTATTTTATTTAACAATTTGTTCGTCCTCCCTTTTCTTTTACCATCTTTCCTTTCCCTCTCCCCCACACAGAAACAAATTCATTGCCACAAAGCTTTTATAATGTCATTACAGCTTGTATTCAATGCTGATCCATGAAACACATTAATTTCATACACAGTTTAATATTTGCTTTTGCGATCACATATTTCTGGCTTTAATCATTTGTGTGCTCCTTCCTTTTCTTTTCTCCTTTGTTTCATCCCACTTCCATTTCAACTTCAAACTATCCATTTTTTCTCCTTCTAATGTGTTAGCATACATTTTTTTGTTTTGTTTTATTGTTGTTATGTACATGTGTCTAAATCAACCTATTCTGATATGAATTGAAACCTACAGGGAGCCTTCAATTGAACTGAACCTAAAACATTTGCACTGTTTTTATTTTGAGCCTTATGTCGGGTTCTGGTGGCATTTTGTTTGTCTTAGGTTGCAGTTCTGTTTTTCTGTTGTTATACTGGCTATACACTACTTGTGTTTTTATATTTTGAGTTTCCTGTGCTTGCTCTGTGTGTTCCTTATGCGTTCCCGTAGCTCTGCCCAGCATTGTACACCTGTTTAGCATCGAGCCTCGTCAGCCCTGCCTTTGTGTTCCTGGTCCTCGTTGTCTTGTTACCCAATCACAGTGTTTCCCTCCTTATTCCAGTTCCCTGCCCACTCCAGCTGTGTCTTGTCTGGTGATCAGCACCTTGTGTATTTATACCGGTCTGTTCTTTGAGTTGTTTGTCAGTTCAATTATCGTCAGTCCCGGAGTTGCAGCCGAATTGTTGCGCCTCATGTTCTGCCTGTCTTAGTTTCACAGTGTTTCTACTTTGTATTCGTAGTTGGACAATAACTAGTTTATTCGTTAGTTCCGGCATGTTTCTGTCTCTGCATTTGGGTCCACCTGCCTGCTTCAAACATGACTTGGTCACAATGACCTTCAAATTTCACCCGGTTACACTTTTACCATAACAAAGGATTAATAAGATAATAAATGAGTCTTCGTCCACTTAATATTCAAAAGTTTTAAAGGGGTTCTGTTATGCTTTTGTGCTTTTCCCTTTCCTTTAGTGTGTTGTATAGTTTTTTGTGCATGTAAAAGGTCTGCAAAGTTACAAAGCCCAAAGTCCAGGCCAAAGGGAGTTACTCTCCCCCACAGAAACACTGCTCCTGAACTGCATGAAACGCCTTGATTGAAGTCCCGCCTTTTCTTCCGTAACGTAGTGATGTCACCAAGTTACAGTTTTATAATCAGAGCACTAATTAGAGCAGACTGGGCTTTTTTGGGGGGAGCATTTTTTGCCGGTATGAGAGATGTTTTTTTATTTGAACATTAAAGCATGTAAACATGTTCTAATAGAAACCCAGACAAGCATAATAGGTCCTAAGGTATTGACTTAGAGACTTTTTCCAGCATGAAAATCACATTTTTAACACATTTCAAGATTTCCTTGTCTCTGACACTGAAATAAAATATAATGCCACAAAATTAACACAACATAGGTTCTTTATTGCAGTGGAATTACTTAGGATTAAAATCCTGCTTTACTTGAGGTTCAGATCACATGATTGTGTCTCACTTGGTTGGGTGTGTTTACATTCCCTTTGGCATGGTGTGTGTCTCAGGGGCAGTGTGTTGAACCCATATTGTCCTAACTGAAGCACTTGCAAATTCAACCTGACAGAATTAGTTGGCTCAAAGTATTTGTGCAGGATAAATTCAGAAGACAATGACAAACCCGCGAACACACGCATTAAACTCTTAGGAACAAAACAAACCGTTTTACCATCATTTTTTGACAACAGTCAAGTCTTTATTGATCATTAGTGGTTCCATTGGAGACACCAGACAACAGCAACAAAACAGAGCAGCATTGAAACACTAAATATACCAAGAAAACATCCAGAATCAATCAAATAAAATTATAAACAGCTTAAAAAGATTCTCAGTGAAGTTTTAAAGAAGAGCGGGGGTGTGAGCTGAAGCCCTTTTACAGCAGTGAGTTGAGCATGTCATTACAACAAAGATGTATTTCTGGCATGAGTGATTGGCACACAAAGTCTCTATCATATAGGTACAGCGATCTAGAAATTAATTTTGCCGTGCACAGCTGTTTTTGTATGTTTCAACTGCTCATCTACCTTCACACTTTATAGGAGAGTACTGACACATTTGCATATCTGATGGTGGAGAAGAGGTTGCATTGCGTTTTATTGAAGTTCACAGTAACGTTGAAATGAATGAACCTAGTAGCATCTGCCTCTATCCACAGTGAATGCCATTATGTGTTCAAAGCATACATTTACCAGAATATGTCTGTGCTGCTGAATACAAATGCGCCTTGAGTAAAAATGTAAGTGTTCCTCCATTGCAACAATTAAACCACAAGTAGTGCAACATCTAAAGACGTGTCCATGCAATATGTATAAACTGAGCCACTTGAGCCACATTGAAACAAATATTGCCAAGATGTTGGAGAAACAGATGCAGGAGAAATCTGTTGTTTCTTCAGCTGTCCACCAGATGGGTGGAGAGGAGCACCATGTCTGGGCCGACCCACACAGTACGACGTGAGGAAGAGTAAGGAAGAGAAGTCATGCTGACAGGAAAGGAGATAACAACAGTATGACGTAACACTGGGTTCACATTTGGGTGCTTTGAGGGGGTCCGACACCGGATCTGTGTGTGTGTGTAGGCGTGTATTACTCACGTTGTGGGGACATCTGTTTACAGTCATATTGTGGGGACTCGCCTTCCTTTTTGGGACTAAATTCACGTCGTAACGTAAATCATTACATTTTAGGGTGAAGACTTTTGTTAGGGTTAGGGCAAGTTTATGTTACGGTACTTCTTCTGTGAATGTAAGTCAATGTAATGTCCTCTAAAGTGATGGAAACACGACTGTGTGTGTGTGGGCGTGTACGTATTACTCATGTTGTGGGGACATTTGTTTACACGGTCACATTGTGGGGACTCACCTTCCTTTTGGGGACAAAATGCAAGTCCCCATAATGTAAATCATTACATTTTAGGATGAAGACTTGGTTTAGGTTAAGGTTACAGTTATGATAAGGGTAATTCTCCAGGAAATTAATGTAAGTCAATGTAATGTCCTCTAAAGTGATGGAAACACGACAGTGTGTATGTGATTGTGTGTGTGTGTGTGTGTGTGTGCGTGTGCGTGTGCGTGTGCGTGTCCGTGTGTGTGTGCCCCAATCGTGAGCCTGTGAGTTGTTCGTATTTCTGAATGATTTGGTTGATTGTAAATCATACTGTTCTTTTATTGGAAGTATTAATGTGCTTCGTCTCTACGACCACGGACTCAAGGCAAACTGATAAAAATCATAACGGTCTAAAAAAGAGCGTGTCACCATTTGTACCAAGAAATACAAAGGTGTTCATTCATGCCAGTGTGCTCACACTCTCATAGTCATACACACACACACTCGAGAGGTGAAACCCCACAACAACAACCACACTTAGTGCACAATCAAGTGTTCAACCAAGGCTGGTGATGTTGGAGCGACCACCGGGGGGTGCTACAATACGGTGGCCAGACCGACGAGGGATGTTGTCATCAAACTGTGCCCCTGAGAAATGAAGACAAAATTAAACTATTAGATTTATTTACTTAAATATTAGAAATCTATTTAATTCAGAGCCTCCTCAGTATATATAAAAGGTCACATAATGCATCTGGATATTTATTCCCCAGTCGATTACTTATATTAAGACAATAATTTTTTGTATTACAAGTTTTCTGAAATGTCTGTATGTTTAAATATGCAAATGGAGCATTATCTTATCAAATTTGTTCTAATTTGCAGAAATGTACAGGACAGAAATGTGAACATTGTAAAAAGCCAGGTTAAAATATTTTGTTTCATTTTGTTGACATATTAGAGTAAAATATTTTTACAGAAGGAATTTTGGATACCTCTTTGTATCACTCATAAATCAGAAAATACTGTCAACAAAAGCCATAAAAAATAGATTTTTGCCATGTTTTTAGGACTAAAATGTTCTATAAATCAGGCTATGAATGATATATGAACAAACCCCTGACTAAAAACCTTCAGAATATAGATAGGAATGTAATTGGAAACTTTGGTGGATGTAAGTGCTACTGAAGTGGAGATTTCTGGCTCAGAGTCTGAGAAAAAAGTAATTTTGAGAAAATGGCCTTTAAAGATATGGATTGTAAAATTCCATACATTTTGCAAGACACACTACAGGTGAATAGGGTAAAATTTGCAACTAATTAATATCACCATGAAACTTCCCGAGTTGAGTACTTATATTAAGACAATTATTTTTTGTACTACAAGTTTTCTGAAATGTCACGTTAAATATGTAAATGATGCATTATCTAATACTAACTTTAGGTGAATTTAGGAGAAATCTACAGACACAAATAGACAAAGTAGTAAAGTAAACACCTAAATGTGTATTTTGGATGTTTTCTTTCCATGAAGAAGACATGTCATGGAAGCAAAATAGCCCAAAATCTCAAAATTGACTAGTGCATGAAAAACAGTGTTTTTTCCTGCAGTGTCTCCCCTTAAAAATAGTATAAAATATATTACCTGATATGTTACCTGATAGGCTGAAGTTGGACTGGTGAAGATTGCGTATTGGTGGTGGTGGCTGGTGAGAGGTGGGTGAAGTTTTGGCTGATGGAGCAGGGGTAATATATTTGGGGGTAGGAACGACGTCATGCACAGGGCCATCATACAACCCACGAGTAAGGCCCTGCTGGCTCTTCACCTGGATGGAAAACACAAACCTGTTAGTTGTTCCTCAGAAACAAAATGCCCTCATAATACATGACTGGTTGGCTCATTTGCTGTTCCCTCATTGCTGGAATCAGCTAATGTGGTTATTATGATATAATGTGATTGTACAGATTGTTGTGAATATATGAATATATTTAGTAAAATCACGATCGTATGTGATTTTAGCATGGTAAAACTACTGTATTTTACTTAAACTTATCGCAAAATGAATTGTTTTCATAACTTGACCTCTTATAGCATCTGACCAAATGTAGAGCTATATTATTGTCTCAGTTTTCCTGCCATAACAAATATTAGAGCATGGCAAATGACGGTTGTCTGTTGGCTTTTATGATGTAATTTTTTCTTTTTTTTTGGTGTCTTTGACGCCGACACCGAACTATACAAATTTAAGTAATCCGTGTGGGTTTTTTTTCACTAAGTATCACTGTACTGTAGTCAGATAGAAGCCATTATTGGGTAAATTTATCTGTTTGAGTTGAATTACTGCTGATATGGCGTGATCACCAGCTGATCCACTGGTCGTGTGCGATTAGTGACAACACTACCCTGTCGAAATTCACCCACTACGCAGGTAAATACATAATGTACACAGTGTACTACATGGAAGTGTACAAACAGAAGTATCCGATTTGAGACACAGCTTAGGACTTTATCATTCAATGCCTGAAACAGTCTGATATGTTGTGTTTTATTAATATATTAGAACGTTGCCAATAAACCAAACCAAACTAAACCGACAATTATTGATCAGTGTTTTTAATATATATTGTTTTAATTCTTTTTAAAGACCGTTAAGAAAAGCAATAGTGCAACTATGACTAACTGCATGTTGACTGCCCATCTAATCTTTAAATCGAATACATTTTTAAATGTCACATTTTGAATCCTGCTGTAGAGATGTCTTTGAAAGGATCCGTGTACTGTACCTGGTTCCTGAATTTAATGCGCTGGTAAGCGTAGTCTGGGAAGTGCTTGCGGGGAATAAATCGACCGGTGCCCTGCTGGGCCTGCAGCTTGCCTTCCTCGTAAACCACCCGACCTTGACTCAAAACCAGCGCCGGACCCCCGCGGCACTCCAGACCCTCAAAGATGTTGTATTCTGAAGTCTGTGAGATAAAACATACAAGACGGAGAATGTGGAAAAAGGGGATTAAGCAGATGAACAAGGGAGAGCACTTTCACTTCCACCCCCCCCCACCATTCAGATCAGATACCCTCCGCTGTCTCGGCCCACTGTGCCATTTCAGCAAGCATTGTATCAGAAGGCTTAATACATGCAGTAAAATGCAGCAGTTGAGAAGATGGGGGATGAATAAGTGAGAGGCTCGGGGCATATAGGAGGAGCGACAGTTTGAATACAGGGGGATGGGTAGAGAGATGGGAGCACAGAATGGGTGAGGGGTGAAGGGGGATTATAACCTAAAGCCGGCACCCGTCTGGATTAGAGAGTGGCAGAGCAGCCTGAATACATTAACCACTGTGTAATATCGTCACTGTATTGTGCCGCATTGCTCAATGCAAATTTTCACCTCCGAGGTCATTCTGTTGAGTTTAAATGCATCATGAAATTTAAAGGCTGGGTTCACCTAAATTGCAAAAAAAATAACATATTTGCTTATTTAGTTCTCTGGGGACATCTGACCATGCAGATAGCTTTTGTTTTATATGTCTAGGGTTTTAAATATTCATCACTCAGAATCACTCACTCAATACAAAGGGGGTGAATTGCTCATGGTAATCAAAGGATTAAAACAACATTGTCCCAATGGAACCACAGTCCTCACTGTGAAAAGCTTTCACTGGAACTACTTTCTATTGAAGACATTTCAATGTCAATGTTATTTATTTTATTCAAAATTTACTGTAAATGTTTACTATTAGGGCGGCGCAGTGGTGCAGTGGTTAGCACTGTCGCACCGTTTGCATGTTCTCCCCCTGTTAGCGTGGATTTTCTCCGGGTTCTCAGACTTCCTCCCACAGTCCAAAGACGTGCAGGTTAGGTTAATTATTGACTCTAAATTGACCCGTAGGTGTGAATGTGAGCGTGAATAGCTGTCTGTCTCTATGTGTCAGCTCTGTGAATGTCTGGCGACCCCCGCCTTCACCGAATGTCAGATTCCCCGCCCGGGACCCTGAATAGGATAAGCGTTTACAGATAATGGATGGATGTTCATTTGATTTGTGATTCTGGTTTGGTTTTCTTATTATTTGTTATATGTTCGAAAGAAAATCTATCTAAAAAACTTTGGGCAAACCGACACTTTAAAGATAAATCCTATACTCACTAGTCAATCAGAATTTCTTTCTTCAAACATACTGTATATCCTAATGTAATATATATTATTCTGATACTATGCAATATGGCATCATACCGCTCACAATAATACCAGGCTTGACTGAATATTATATTCCAACTAAAAGTACATTTTAGGTTCCTGTTCACCTCCTGTGATCTGTCTCTTGGATTTTAATCCTATTTCACACTAGACCATCTCCCGTATGAAGCCCTCTCTCCTGCCTCCTGTCCTTTATGTGCTTCTGCTCCCTCAACTGATGCAGTATTTGAAGATCACAGCACATAAGTTTCATTGCACTGTTATCCATTGTATTATAAGATCTTTCCACCCTCCTCCTATTTTCTTTTGCTCTCACCGACTGCTGGAGTTTGGCAGTGATTGTTTTGGTGCTGTCAGGGTCCCAGATGACGACGTCAGCGTCCGAGCCCACCGCTATCCGGCCTTTGCGCGGGTACAGGTTGAAGATTTTAGCGGCGTTGGTAGATGTGACTGCCACAAACTGGTTTTCGTCCATCTTCCCCACGGCCTGAGAGACAGAGAAGTGGATGTTTAGAGCAGTAGACAAAACCCACTGTCACAGCTACACGAAAGATACACACACATATGTCCTCATTGCTCACCACAGCCTTGTCCCAGACGAAACCCATTCTCTCCTCCACTCCGTTGGTTCCCTCTGGGATCAGGGTGAAGTTGTCTTTACCGATGGCTTTCTGGGAAGTGCTGTACGCGCAGTGAGCGCTGCCCACCACCTGGAGGTCCCCACTAAATCAAGGCAACAAAATGGCATGAAATAATCCACATACCCATTAGGTCTGTGTGTTGGCAGGAATCTGGCGAGGTGTCATGATACAGGGGTTACGGTTCAATATATTGAGATACTGTAAGCAAGGCAATATATTACTAATTTTTAGGAAAACTGTCATAGTAGCTTATACAAACACACCACCATATGCATAAAATCTGAGTAAAAAAAATATTTTTTTATGCAATCAGAACAGCAGGATCTGCATTTGGATTTATCACTGTAACATCTAACATCATGGCACTACTTTAAGAGGACACATACACTGAGATGGTGCATCTCTTTGCCAATGAAATAAAGTAATAACTGAGTTAATCTTTGCATGTAAACTATTAATTCAAAATTAATACAGTGTTTTTGAGAATTGATACAGTATCACCAAACATATATATACATATACATAGTCAATATTTTCTATATTTTCTTACACCCCTAATACCCATCACACTGCAGTGATTAACCTGTCAAATGCTGTATTTTTCACTGCAGAATTTCAAAATGCCTTGAACTATTGACTGCAGCTCAATCTTTGTGATCAGATGGACATTTGGCTACAAAAAATCAGTTCAAGACAATATTTACATTCAAGCAAACATGATGAACATCAAGACAGACATTTCTACTTTTCGCCATCAGGTGTCCTCATTGAGCATGCAAGTTAAAGTACAAGTCATGTAGTGGCCTGGGGCAGAAAAACCAGCCAGCTGAACCAGTCAGAGTGATGCAACGCAGCTGCAGGACCAGTCCATAAACCAACACATCACAAAGATACACTGCATTATCAAAAAGCCATCGACATACCTTTTCCCCTTTATATACAAGAGGCTGACTGATAAAGACCTATGATTAGGATAATTTCTCATCTGAGGCCTTTTATTCATCAGTTAATTACTGTGATTACTTCATGATAGTGAGCTGTGGGATCATCACCTCAATGCCATGAAGAGTGCTTATTATGGAAATAATGGGCCTTGGTGAAATGTGAGGTAATGTGTTGTTCTTTTGTTCCTAATAGATTTTTTAAGAACCTAAAAATACACCCTGTCGCTTCAGCAGACGCTCAGAGACAACAGCAGTATCGCACCACCGGTGTGACAGCACAGACCCGCCTAGAGGAGCTGGAGTTATAGAGGAAGGGTGGAGGAGGAGGAGGAGGAGGCAGGCAGTTGGTAGCCAAGGCAACAGATGATGAAGGATTCTAGTTGCTGTGCTATTTATGGAATCGAGGACAGTCAAAAGTGTACAGCGGGATGATCTGTGCATTGTGTATGTGAGGGTGTGTGAAGTGAGAACTGAGGTAGGTTTGGTCTGGGGCACTTTATCCCTCCTTATGATAGTCATGAATTACAACTGAACTTCAATGTATTTTGCCTTTACGCATTAATAATAGTATACTTTGTACTAGGGCTGTCAAAGTTAACGCGATAATAATGTTAACGCAAACTCGTTTTAATGCCACTAATTTCTTTAATGCATTAACAAAACTTGTGTTTTTTAGGTTGTAATGGGCTCAGTTTTAAAGCTAGAGTGAAACTAGAAAACCTGAGGAATCCATTGGTACCAACCATGTCATACTAGCTTGTCGTGAAGGAGGCTAAATAACGCTCCAAACTTATGCTAAATTTTGGTGAGGAAAAACTGGCATGGCCATTTTTAAAGGGGTCCCTTGACCTCTGACCTCAAGATATGTGAATAAAAATGGGTTCTATGGATACCCACAAGTCTCCCCTTTACAGACATGCCTTCTTTATGATAATCACATGTAATTTGGGGCAAGTCATAGTCAAGTCAGCACACTGACACACTGACAGCTGTTGTCGCCTGTTGGGCTTCAGTTTGCCATGTTGTGATTTGAGCATATTTTTTATGCTAAATGCAGTACCTGTGAGGGTTTCTGGACAATATTTGTCATTGTTTTGTGTTAATTGATTTCCAATAATAAATATCTACATACATTTACATAAAGCCAGCATATTTTTCCACTCCCATGTTGATAAGAGTATTAAATACTTGACAAATCTCCCTTTAAGGTACATTTTGAACAGATACAAAATGTGGGATTCATTTGCGATTAATCATGATCAACTATGGACAATCATAAGATTAATCACAATTAAATATTTTAAGCTATTGACAGCCCTAGTTCATACATAAATGTATATATGTATAAATGTATGTATAATGTATAACTGCAGTTAAAGTGGCTTGCAAATGATTATGCAGTCCTTTGTCGATTATTAAGTCTCTCCCACCACCTTCTTTCTGCCGCTCTTCTCCTCACATATACACCTTCACCTTCTCCATCTGTCTTTCTAACATTGTGCATTACACTAGCCTTTGTTTGTAGCATGAATACCAAACTAATATCTAAATGCAAATAGTGAGATTTAGATCCTTGTAGGTGTCTCCTTTGGTGTCATCCAGCTGATTTGCATTTCACTTTCTGCAGAGGTCATAGCTATATTTAACACTTAAACTCTCTCCTCACTCTGCATTAATTAGAAAAGTTTTTTACATGAAATATACTGTGGGCTATATATATTTTGTCAGGCTTTATCATTACATACAGTAAAACACTGGGGCCTTGCATTAAAAGTTTGCTGAAAAGGATTGAGACGTACCAAGCGAGCAGTGTGTTGAGGTGGTCTGGGGTTGTGGGGTCAGGACTCAAAGGTGGAGAGGTCACATAAGCAGCCGCTTTGGCCCAGTTCTTGCTCCAATAGTGAGAACCGTCAGTGACCAGGCTGGCTGTGATCGGCTCCCCGAAAACGACAGAACCTGGATGGGAAGATAGAGGGACAGTGAAGGTCAGGATGTGAACACTGGAAGAGAATCAGACACATGAAATAATTGAAACTTCTGGAGTGAACAGAAAAAGAGGTGGACCTTTCCTACGGGCCTGGGCGATAGTGTCGGCTGCACTCTTGCTCATCACCTTGGTGATGTACACGGGACAGTTCACACGGTTACCGAGAGTGATGGCGCGGAACACCGCCTCGGCCTCCAGCTGCATGGACAGGAAATAAAGAAAACATTCAAACCATGGATGGATGGATGGAAGGACAGCCGATTAGACTGTTGTCACGCTATTAAATAGGTGTTATCAGTCACTTTAAGCCACATAGATGTGGGTCAGTAGGGGCTAACTACGCCCACTAGTAGGTTTTATCATCTATTCAAATGGTCGATCACCGAAAGAAGTGCTGGTGCTGTAGTGTAGATTAAGTTATAGTTCTGTTGCCTAAACCTAAAGAAGTTGTAGTTTTTTTTGCCTAAACCTAAATAAGTTGTAGTTTTGTTGCCTAAACCTAAAGAAGTTGTAGTTTTGGCGCCTAAACCTAACTGTTTTTTTTTGCCTAAACCTAAATAAGTTGTAGTTTTTTAGCCTAAACCTAAATAAGTTGTAGTTTTGTTGCCCAAACCCAAAGAAGTTGCAGTTTTGTTGCCTAAACCTAAAGCAGCTTTTCTGTTTGTGTTCAGAGTGTAACGTTTCATTCAGTTTTACGTTTTAGAACATGTTGCTTTTAAGTTTCACTCTCACTTTTAAAAAGTAGTATGGGTAGTAGGCCCCTAACGACCCACATCTATGGTGTTTATAGCGACTGATAACGGCTATTTAATGGCCGGACGGATAGATGGATGGATAATGCGGTATACGAAAATGTTATCACCTCTTCAGGACGACTCAGAGGATGGCCTTCAGGTCCGGTGATTCCCATTCCCAGGATTTTTTTCTGTTCCTGAAACACAAATTATTATCTTCATACCCACTAAAATAACTGTCAGCATTACACACAACACTTGTCAAATGCCTTTGTTGGTATCTCATGGCTGCAAAATGAAAATCTCATGATCTGTCATGCTATCAAAGAAAATAACATGTGCATTGTAATCCTAGAGTGCCAGGGCACTGTGGGGGGCTTTTGCTGGCTGTATTTGTGCTTCTGACAGCGCTGTCTGGAGGACAGCAAAACTAGGATGAAAACCACTCCCTTACTGTTTTTCTTCTATTTTTGCTCCATTATTTGCCCACAAGAGGGTTGGTGCTTTTAAAGGTTTCTCATCATCCATCTCCCTGTTACGATAGCAAGTATGTCATTATTATTCATCAGCCCTCCCGTTATCTTTCATTACCCTCATTCATCTTCACATACATCACGGTTTTCGCCTTAATCGTCCCCCTTAATCAGGACCATCACCTCCATGACCACGACTACCACTTTTCATCGCTGCTGTCAGCTTTATCAGCACCTTCACTCTCACCATCTTAATCACCATTACATCATCATCATTAGTGTAATAACAGTCAACTGCAGTGGTGGCCTATGAAAAATCCTGTCATACTCAGCAGCAGGAGCATTAATCCTCTCTCTCTCTCTCTCTCTCTCTCTCTCTCTCTCTATGTGTTATGTAAGAAGAATATCTCTCAACTGATGGTTTTACAAGAAGTATGGGTTGCCAGTTGCCACTAAGAGACAAAACTAAAGGAGGTTATGCAGCACTTACCTGAGCAATCAGGTCTCCATTTTCAGCATGAACTAATACCACAGCACCCAGCTGCTTCAGGAAGGAGAAAGCGTCATACAGCTGAGGGAGGGATGAGTCCACATAACAAAGAAGGAATTAATAATAGTGAAAGGAAATAGATTTACATGATAAATTATTGATTGGTGCAGAAGTAGTGATTATGAAACATACCAGAGAGTCTGACATCTGGTACACGTCCTTATAAGCCATGTACACCTGGAAGGAGTTGATACCTGACAACAGAGGGAACGATGAATGTATTCATGACAAGAAGGTAATAAAGGGAAACTCAGCAGGAAGTATTACAAAGACAAATTGTGTGAGTGGAGCCAAAGTAATATATCATGAAATGCAATAAATAAAGTCGAGATGAATGGTAATAAGGCTGCACAATTTCGAGAAAGTATGTCATTGCGATTATTTTGACTGATATTGCACTTGCAATATGATTTGCGATATTAGAGGGAATTATAATTTTTACATCCTTATTCTCATTTTCATTGAAAAACATATTTTTTGCGGGGATCAGTACCAAACAAAGAGAGTAAGTCTGTAGAATATGATGTTTAGGCCAGGACATCTCTGCAGCACCACAATAATTAATTTAAAATGGTAATTTCGCCTTTCACAAATATCGCGATCTCCTCCTCATCCTGCAATTTGGGAATTGCAGTAGGCCATATTGCAATTTCGATAAAATTGATTAATTGTGGAGCCCTAAACGGCAAACTTCAAGATGAAAATACAGAAACTGCTCCACAACCTCGTCTCACGCAGAGCATCTGAGCCAAGAATTACAACTCGAATTGGACACACAAGCAGCTGCTTTGGCTCAGCTACTGCATTAGTTTGCAGCTGCCCCAAAAGAAAAGTGATTTTTTACTTAAAACAGATTACAAGCAGCATTTATACACTATACCACCGTGACAGCGCCGTAGAGAACAATGGATTTGCTCTGTGCCGTCGCTATAAGAGGATTCAACTCTGGGCCAAATTGTTTCTAAATCTGTCACTATTGTTCTCGTAAAATGCGTTCAAAAAAAGGGAAGAACAAGAATTACAGCGATGACCACAGCTGTGTAATACTTTGGAGTAACTAAAAAACTGACGCACCTTTCTCTTGCACCAGCAGCTCCAACTCATCTTTAACAAACTCGTTCCACTGGGGGATGTCTACGTGCAGCGAGTAATCGCAGCACGCCTTCTTATCTGCGGCCTCCTGCCAGCACTCAAACGCCTTCAGCAGACTCTCCCCGGGCTCGGGGGTCACATGGTCGACTGAAAGGCCGGAGGGGTCAAAGGTTAAGATGGAGAAAGTGCAACTACACTTGAATGATTAATCCAGTTTGTACTGTGGCTGTGCATCAGTCATCCCCACTCACTGATCATGGTGGTGCCTCCAGCAAGTGCAGCCTTGGTGCCCTGGAAGAAATCCTCAGCAGGCTGCGTGCCCAGGTAAGGCTTCCTCAGACAGGTGTTGACATCTATCCCCCCCGGTATCACCATGCGGCCGTTAGCCTCGATCACCTTGATGCCCCCCGGTACAACCAGATTCTCCCCCACCTGCCTGCCAAGGATCACATACATGAGACACATGGGATGAAAGTGTAGTGCAGGAAGATATATGGGTGTGGATGAAAAGGGTTTGCAGAGGATGAGGAGGTGAAATCATTATCAACTGCAAAGTATTTGCAAATATTTGTATGCCTCTTGACATAATTATCTCCTTATATACGCACTTGATGAGCCCATCCTCAATGTAGACATCTGCATAGAGAGACTGGTCGTCATTGACCACCCGCCCTCCTTTGATCAACAGCCTTTGACTCTGCGGGGGAGAAGTACAGAGAGAGAGGGAGGGAGAGTCAATCCTGGCATTCTGATATATTGCACAATCAGTTATGTCATCCTTGACCTTACAGCAATATTATGACACAGCGCAGCAGTAGATGAGAGTGGAAAAAGACGCATATTAGCCACACAAGTGCTGTGAGGTCTCACATAAGGAATAAATATTAGTGCTGTTTGCCTTCCCCTGTTATTTGCATGAACTGTATGTAGGATCAGAATATAAATACAATCAAAAATATTTCGAAGCACAGTGTTAAAAAAGCACATTTTTACCCTCAGACTACAATGCCTCCACACCCTCTAAACCACAATGGAGGGGGCCTGCATGGCAACAGCTTTAGGAAGATGTTATGTCTCCATGGTAACCAGTGATCACCCATCCATCTTTCCAGCATGTTTCAGCCCTGTTGAATTCTCAGCATCTTTAACCAATAAGGATGCTTGCAAAAAGGAAGAATGTGAATACAGTTCTCATGTGTTATTTTCTGTCTCTACAATGAAATTTAATGCTTATTAAATCACTTATATGTTGCCTTTAGATTCATTTGGCTTTTTTGGTAATACTCTGGAATGATGAAGAGGAGACTTTCTGCAGAATGCATGCTTTAAAGGTCCCACATCGTGCTCATTTTCAGGTTCATACTTGTATTTTGTGTTTCTACTAGAACATATTTACATGCTGTAATGTTCAAAAAACCCTTTATTTTCCTCATACTGTCGGCCTGAATATGCCTGTATTTACCCTCTGTCTGAAACGCTCCGTTTTAGCGCATTTTTCATGGAATTGCAACAGAATTGCGTTACTAGGCAACAGCTTGGGTCCATGTGTACTTCCTGTCAGCTGATGACATTCACAAACACTGCAACCAGGAATAAACTGGGACAAATTTTGAATGTTTATCTTTAAACCGTGTAATGGTCTAAATATTGTATATTTATGACATCACAAATGGACAGAAATCCTAACGGCTTGTTTCAAACGCACAATTTCTGAATACGGGCTGTGTGTATTTCTATGTATATTGAGCGTTTTGATAGTTTAACAGTATTTATAAAGCACTTAAACCTGCTCTATAATATAAAAGACATGAAAATCTCACTTTTTACAATATGGGACCTTTAATATAAGATGCATCTTTGTGTTTTTTTATGCAAGTCATTGTTTTTTCTGTGCCAGTCCTGGTTGGACCGAGTTAATCCCTCTGACAGGCTGCAAGATGTCTAACCGTGAGTGGACAATACGCGCTCGATTTGACACACAGACTTGTCCCCTCACTTCTCTGTCTGTCTGTCTGGGGGTTCAGCTGTTTCACTCAGGAGAAACTGTAGAAGGGCCTTCTGCTCTTTTCCGCCTCACTAAGAATTTAATCCCCTCTCTGCCGGGCATTGGCAGCGGGGATTTGCATACAAAGCGGAGAGCTGCTCCGGCCAGCTGACCTACTGCAGGCCGGTTGTCTGTCTTACCGTCAGATCTGGGATGCTGTTCACCTCCCGGTAACCGGTCCCAGACATGCTCTCTCTCTCTCCGTCTCTCTCTGCCACCCACCGGGCAGTCAACTCAGAACCGGGTCGCCCTGATGCTGCTGCACTCTGAACCCTTTAGTCTCCACTGATGTGTGTTGGTTTGAGAGTGACAGCGATGAATCCGCCGCCGTTAACGGGCTGCGTCGGGATGCGTCGGAGCGCGCCTCGTGACAAGACAGGTGACGGTGCTGTGCGTGCGTGCGTGCGTAAAACGAGCCCGGTGGCGTTCACCAAGAAAAAAAGATGAGATAGTGTACCGATCAGTGGCGGCCGGCCAATAGAGGGCTCTATATAAATTGTCAATATTTGTGTTTTAAATATGGACTGCACCCGGTAATATGTGTAATTTGATTGTAATGTGATTATATTTTGTATTAATAATCTGAATCTGTAAAGTAACTAAAGTTGTCAGATAAATGTAGTGGGAGTAAAAAGTCTAATATTTCCCTCTGAGATGTAGTGGAGTAGAAGTAGGAAGTAGCAGAACATGGAGATACTCAAGTAAAGTAGAAGTACCTTCAAATTGTATTTAAGTACTTAGTTACATTCCACCACTGAGTACATTTTATACTGTTGTGTTTTTTAAAAGCATTATTTACTCTTCCTGTTGGAATAAAATAATTGTTAATTATTTAACTGCAAAGTAGTAATGTGTTTTTGATACCTTCACCTTTTTTGCATTAAATCATACCGGGATGTTTGCTGAAATTGATTGGATGTTGCACCACAGCCCTACCAAGAAACATTTCCACCAGCCGCCACTGGTACCGATCACACACCCCCCCTTTACGCGCGCTCATACCAAGTGCTCACGTGAGATGAGCACAAAAAAACAATAAAGAGAGAGTCTGTCAGTGTGTCGCTGTCCACTTCAGCACCACACACTCACATCAGCTGCATTGTATTGCATCTTTTTGGAGATGTTTTTTTATGAGCTACGTATCAAAATGGCCAAACTGCAATGCAGCAGAAAAACTTCATCATTTATGCAGACTGAGGCTTTTATCTCAGAATAAACAACTCCTGAGGGGCTGATTCATTATAGGCAACAGATAAAGGCTTCCAATGCCATACCAAACACAGATCCATGGTACCTCTCGGCTGTTGATTGTGTCTCAAAGGGCTTCTTCTTATGATGTTGTTTATTTATTGGTGTATTGTGAATGCTGTTATTTTGTTGTTTGTTTGTTGTTGGTGGCAATCGAATTTCCCCAAGGGGATCAATAAAGCTGTCTATCTATCTATTGTGCCATAAATGATATATAGGCTTTCAGTCGTTATAGATCCAGTTGTTCTATTGTTTCTGCATGTATAAAAATCATATTCATGTGCTGCTAAAGACATGTAAATCCAGAGGACAGATGGTCATTTTGTAATGGGTTATGTATGAATAATTGTGATGTGTTTTTTTGTTTTTTTTGTCTGATGGGTCTTACTTGTCTGTCTGTCTATGGTAACAGTATGTCTATTGTATGTGTACTTT
Organism: Adelosebastes latens; assembly: GCA_916700685.1. NCBI lineage: Eukaryota > Metazoa > Chordata > Actinopteri > Perciformes > Sebastidae > Adelosebastes > Adelosebastes latens. Next base: position 77,801 of record CAKAKR010050076.1, read on the forward strand.
TTCTCAAACTGAGCTGCCTATGGATGCAAAATGAATTGCAGTGCAAACTGACAATAAAGTTGTATCGTATCGTATCGTATCGTATGGTATCGTATCGTATTTATCGTGATTGTGAATTTCAGCCAAAAAGCCAGACAGAGAAAGAAAAAGCAAAATTGGAACAAAAATCCTCCAGTCCTACCTCCTCCTCCCCATCCTGGCTCTCCTTCCCAGCTGAGTACCTGATCTCCACACCGGGCTGCACCTCGTCTGTGTCTCCGGGAGACTCGGTGTGTGACCCCTCCCGGGCCTCGCTGGACGTCTTCCCAATGTGGGGGCCTCCATCACCACCAGCATCCAGGACTCTCTCCCGGCTCCCGCTCCTCGAGGTGCGGCTCCCTTTCCTCCCCACTGCGTAGCTGTCGAGGTCTAAGGTCTTGCTCTCGAACGCGCCTTCCACGGAGCTGAACATGCCGAAGCTCTTCCTCTGGTTCGGCCCGGTGCGGATCGGTCCAGCCAGGTACACCGGCAGCTCATCCTCCCGGTTCCACTGCCTCCTGCAGTCAGACATGATGATTGTGTGGCTGCTTCCTCTGCAGACAGACGGAGACTTCACCCCCACCAATCTGAGACGATGGAGACTCGGTTTGTTTCACGTCTAACCGGGTCACGGAAAATCCCCGCCTCTCCAGCGCGCACTGATGCTGTGAACTGTGAAAAGCAGATCTCTCCGGGCTACCTATGAATGCACACACACACACATTTATATATATGAAATGATGCAGTGCTCCAGTTTAGTTTAGTGGTGGAGTGAACGAATGTGAAGCATTATTCTAAGAGCCTATCTATCTCTCCATCTTTCATTTGAATGTGGGGGCTGTGCGTGAGCAGGTCACTCCATCAGCGGATTAAACCAGCATGTGTCATCCTTTAACCCACATCTGGAGGGTGGAGACAGATTGTTAATGTGCTTTCAGAGTAAACTACATACATACAGAGGGAGGGAGGGTGGGTCTTGCAAGTTGCAAGACTTGAACAGTGCATGGTGGAAGAAGAAGTATTCAGATCCTGTACTGTACTTATAGGTAAATGTAGAAATGCCACAGTCACACAATACTCCATTACAAGTATAAGTCCTGAGTAAAAGTACAGAAGTATTATCAGCAAAATGTATTTTATTTTATTTTATTTTATTTAACCTTTATTTAACCAGGTTAGTCCCATTGAGATTAAGAACCTCTTTTCCAAGGGAGACCTGGCCAAGATGATCAGCAGCAAGAACACAAAGTTGCAGACACACAGACACAAATAGAGATAAAATACAATTCACAAACACTAAAAGCACTAAAATTTGCATTAAAAGAGAACTATCTAAAGACAAATGGGGGGACAAAAAGGAACTTTTCTGGGAGTCAGCTGTACAACAAGGGGGCTAAAAACATTGGCATGCCATAGAGTCTGCTTCTAAAGCCTTCATTTTAGATTTAAAAATGTTTAATGATACGAGCTCCTTGATTTTTAGGTCATTTTGGAGCAAATTCCAGGCTGAGGGTGCAGAATATGCAAAAGCCCTTTCGCCAATTTTTGTCCGAGCTTTTGGGACAGAGAGCACAAAGAGGTCCTGTGAACGGAGTGAATACTGTCCACAATTTGTTTTGCGTAATAAAAACACTTAAGTAGTGTGGGAGCAGACCCAGAATCATCTTATTTATATATAATATATATGTATATATATATATACATATATATTATATATGTATATATATATATATATATATATAAGGATGTACCAATGGGAGAGCCTACGGGTTGCCAATGCAGGCCATCCCACTCCAGAGTACAACTCACAGTGGTGAGTCAGAGCTTTACAATTTGTGATGAACCTTAAGGATGCATGGTACATTTTGACCCAGATTATTCACATAAATAGTAAATAAGAGTGGGCCTAATACAGAGCCTTGTGGCACCCCCTTGTGGACAGATATAAAATCAGAACATAGGCCATCATACCTTAAGCACTGAGACCTTTTTCCTATTAGTATTTAAAATATCAAATGTAAAATCACTTAGTATGCAAAATGGCTCCTTTCAATATTATTATAGAATATTGTATCATGCTGTTTTTAATACACGTAAGATCATATTATTGTTGTAGTTCATCAATCTGGAGCCAATTTGAGATACTTTGTATACTACTGGGTAGATTATAGTACTGCTATGCTTATATATAAGCATATATACGCTGCAAATAAGCATAACATGTGTTTTATATGTAAAATGTAGCTAGTAACGTAAATATAGTGGAGTAAAAAGTACAATATTTATCTCTGAAATGCAGTGGAGTAGAAGTAGCCTATAAAGTTGCAAAGAACAAGTATGTCAAAGCTGTACTTAAGAACAGTACTTGAGTAAATGTACTTAGTTACATTCCATCACTGGCCTTGAATGAGAGTGACCTGCAGGTGTAATGAGGCTCCCAGGCTGCAGCGGGGTGCTTTTATCTCTCTACTAACCAGTGACCTGTATGCACTCATGGGAGATGATTGCTGATGTGAGCAGACAGTCTTGTTCTTCCAGGCAGCAACAGACTGTACTTCTCACAACCCAAGGGGGATTCTGGGAAAAGGGCGAAAGAAAGAGAGAGAGGGAAACTGGGAGCTGTCGTTTCAGAACTGGTGCAGGTGGACAGCTCCCAGAGGAACAATGAAACACAGCAGCAACACAATGCAGCCTGTTGGACTGCATCACTGTGCTCATGTATAAACACAGTTAGTTTGGCACTATGTAGAATACTTATATATATATATATATATATATATATATATATATATATATATATATATAGTAAAATATGATTTCAAAATCAATGCAGTGTTTTTGAGAATCAATACTGTATCACAAAACATAATTTTGCGATACTCGATACCTTCGATATTTTCTTACACCCTATATATAGGGCAATTGTTGTTATGCACTACTGATATGATGATTTTCCTCAGTTGAATTCAGATATATTTATAGGAAATTCTTGTTGGAGCAAGGTGGCACGACAAACATAAAACTGTCAAGTAAATTGTAGATATTACAAGTGCTGGTGCTATTAATGCAATGCAGAATACAATAAAAAAGGTTCACAAAAGCAAAGAAAAACAGTAAGAGTTGGGATGAGATGTGCTAAGCTGTGCAGGGTACCAAGACGCTGTTTATGGTGTATTATAAAACTGTATTTCTGACCAGTGGGGAGACTATGTTATGTTATCCGATTTTACACATCAGTGTCTGTTTGCAGGTCGTGGGGAGTACTATTGCATATGTGTGAAAAACCTTTTATGAACTGGAGAAGCTGACACCTGCAAATGTCTGTCATTTTTGCTATATAGCATATGATTATTATTATTGGGTAACACTATGATAAAGGTACAAAGCATATGCTTAAAGGTCCCATATTATAAAGAAGTGAGGTTTCCATGTTTTTTATTATAAAGCAGGCTTAAGTCCTATATAAATACTGTGAAAGTATCGAAACACTCAATCCACCGGGAAATACACACAGTCCGTATTCAGAAACTCTGCATTTGAAACAAGCTGTCAGGATTTCTGACCATTCGTGATGTTACAAAATATACAATATTTAGACCCTTGACACAATTTTAAACGTAAACAATCTAAATGTGTCCAAGTTTATTCCTGATTGCAGTGTATGTGAAGGTCATCAGCTGACAGGAAGTACACATGGACCCAAGCTGTTGCCTAGCAACGCAATTCTGTTGCAATTCCGTCAAAATGCGCTAAAACGGAGCGTTTCAGACAGAGGGTAAATACAGGTATATTCAGGCTGACAGTATGAGGAAAATAAAGGTTTTTTTAACATTACAGCACATAAACGTGTTCTAGTAGAAACCCAAAATACAAGTATGAACCTGAAAATTAGCATAATATGGGACCTTTAAGTAAAGCATAACAAATGCATGACTCATATGATATAATGCATGCAGGGTGTATCATGAATTCCTATTGCTTACCATTAAGAAATGATCAAGTCACTATGATGTTTATGTGATTAGTTGATGTTTAATGAAAATATTTAATGACATCCAATAGAAAAGGACCGATGCATTTACCTGTTCTCACTGAAATATCAAGCTGTTTAATTAAACTGGTGGTCAGATGCAAACATCTACACGTTGCTGCTTCATAGTGACTTATCATAATGTCTTAATAGTGAGAGAGTTATCCAGTATAATAAAGTATAACCTTATTATTAGACTGCAGCCTCTAGTCTCCACATCGCTGGTTGTCGACTGGTGCCATATGGGAGAGTCAGACTCGATTAAGAGCAGCAGGCCTACATATAGAGCTTTTGACCTGGAGCCCCATAATCTACTTAAATACTGCGACACATGCAGCCTTATTGGACATAAATCAGACACTACTTTAAAGCTTTTTTAAAAAAAACTACAAAAATAAACAGGGATGATTGAGTTGAGAAAATGTTTAAGGAGATGATAGAAAATTGGTAAATAGTCCCCTTATAAGTTTATGAAGCAAAAACGCGCTAATCGCCAATCAGATTCGTTGCCCGTTTGACGGGCGTTAATTTCATCCAATCAGAGGCGAGTCTGCTTCACGAGGGCGGGGCCATAAAGTTGTGGTTGTTGCTGTAGATCAGACACATGAGAGTTTGGACTCGGTCAGTGCGCGTCTCTGGTTTCCTGGAGCTGTGTGGAGCTCAGCATGGACGAAAGACACAAGTTTTAAACTCAGCAGGACAATTTTACTTTTTTATCCTGAAGAAATCGGCTCATTTAGTTACCAAGTAAGGTTTCTTTTTCTTTTGTGTTAGTCAGTGCTGTCTTGGTGCAGGTTCAGTGTTGAGTACATGAAGTACTCGCAGAGTCAGTGCCCGCATGACGTGACGCATATGGAGAACTGATTTAATGTTCCTTTCAAAGTCAATGTTGCTGCTTTCATTCGCCACTTTGTTTTGTTTCATTGCAAGTGTTATTGCACTAGATGTTCTATTATTTATTTCTTCTTTCACAATGTTGACTCACATTGAGTAGAACAGAGTTTCACTGATGTTTGGTGTCATATTGTAGGTGCAGAATATCCAGAGATATAGGGTCCTCCCATCTCTCTGACAGGGAGTTCACAGCTGTGTCTTCACTTATGACTCACTATTAGAAATTACCTAGATTATTTTTGCTGCAGCGTATGGTTGCCATGCTCTGCTAAATTACTTCTGTCATTCAGTGATATGGAGAAAGTCATACATGCTTTAATTTTTTCCAGACTTGATTACTGTAACTCCTTGTATTCCTGCCTCAGTCAGAAGCAACTTTCACGACTATAACGGGTTCAGAATTCTGCTGCCGGTCTTCTAATGGGCATTAATAAAAGGGAGCACATTACACCAGTCCTGGCATCATTGCACTGGCTTCCCCTACAATTTAGAATAAATATATTAAAACAATTTTTTTTTAAATATTTAAAATTGTATTACTCACTTTTAAAGCCCCAGAATATATAATGGATCTCTTAACACCCTATACGCCTGTACGTGGTCTGAGATCATCTGATCAGCTACTTCTTGCTGTTCCCAGGTCCAATTTTGTGACGAGAGGCGATCAGGCTTTTGCTGTCAGGGCTCCCAAACTCTGGACTGCACTTCCTATAGAGATACCATCATCTAACTCTGTATCCACTTTTAAAAAACTTTTTAAAACACATTTTTTTAGGATAGCATTCCTATAAGTAGAAGGGTATAAATATATGTATGTATACATCCGTTTCTGGACGCATGTGTACATTTATACACATTTATGTATGTGTATGTATGTATGTGTATGTATATTTGTTTTATAAACTTGTCCTACCATTTAACCACTTCTATTATTATTGATATGTTCTGTGATGTTTTGTTTTAGCAGTTACCATATTTGTTTTACTCTATCTGCTTTTATTGTCTTGTGAAGTGATTTGTAACATCGGTTTTGAGAAGTGCTATATAAATAAATGTATTATTATTATTACTTATACCCTGTTTTTAATTACAGAAAATATGGAGAAGGATTTCCCATCAACTCCAACTGCTGTCAACACCCAGGGGTCATGTCCTGCTGTGGATGGACCCTCTCTTCCCTCCCCCATACAGACTCCTCCTTCACTCGTCTCCAGTAACGAAAAATCTCCATCCTCAACAGAGCCCAGAAATGTATCATATTCCTCTCAAACATCCGCTCACACCATCTCTTCCCCTCCACCTGTGGAGGGGTCAAAGTCCTTAACTCCTGCTGCGCCATCTAAACCCTCTTCTCAACCTCCGAACAAAACACCACTTGTTGTTACTTCTCCTACCTGCTCTTCCTCTAAACCCCCCAAAATGTCATCCTTTTCCAAGCTCAATTCTGCCTCCTTTACATCAGCAAGCACGGCCTGTAACACTCCAACAGATACTTCTTCTTCCTCCACCACTGCTTCCTCTGCCACCGCCCCCGTGAAACGCACCTTCGCCTCCATGGCCAAGCAGGTGATAATACTGGAGAGACTTCGGAAAGCCGAGCAGGATGCCAATGATGAAGAGGATGGTAAGGATGCCTTTGTTTTGAGTTTGGGATTAAATGACACATTAATGGCCCCTCAGTGCAGAAGTTGCAGACCACGGAGCCATCGCTATGTTGTGGTGATAAGCCTCGTGTTATGTTTTGGAACGTCTTTCCGTGTATATCAGGGTAACCCTGCCCTTGGATAAACATCTCTCTTGGCCAGAATGAATAGAGTAGTACTTCAGCTAACTGTTTTGTCATTATGATCTTGTTTTGTGAATCTCTACATAAAAGGTGTCATACAAAAAATTAATACAATACATAAAGTAAAATAAAATAGTAGTATTTGTTAATCATCCAAAGGTTTAATTCAAAATTCAACATTTGAATCCTTACTTGTTTTGCTCAGTGACTGATTTGTGTGTAAAAATTCTGCAGAGAAGAAGAAGCCTGGCAGGTTAAGAGTAGTGAACATGCAGACAAATAGTTTTGCAGCAACTTGCCTTCCCTTTTTGCAATGCATACAGTAACACATACCTTGGTGAACCTTTTTAGTCGTGCCTGTCGGCCTGATGGTCAGTCGGTCATCACTTTGGTCCAAACTGAAATATCTCAACAACTGTTATGGATTGCCATGAAATTTTGTACAGATATTCATAGTCCCAAGAGGATGAATCTTACCTTTGGTGATCCCTTGACCTTTTCTCTAGCGCCACCAGCAGGTCGGCATTTTTGGCTTTTAATGAAATATCTCAACAACTATTGAATGGATTGCCATGAACCTTTGTACAGACATTCATAGTGACCAGACAATGAATCCTAATGACTTTGGTGATCCCTGACTTTTCCTCTAGCACCACCATGAGGTTTACATTTGTGGTTTTGAGTAAATTCCATACCTTGGAATTTGGAGCACAAATTCATGTTCCCCTCAGGATGAACTGTTAAAAACTTTGGTGATCCTTTTGGTTACCCAACTTTTCATTTAGCGCCATCATCGAGTCAAAATCTTTATTCGTCCAGTACTTTGGTTTATGACTAAATACCTGCCAATCTAATAACATTCCTATCGGTCTCAGCTGTACATTTAGTGCTAATTAACAAATGCTAGCAACTAAGATGGTGAACATGGTAAACTTTATACCTACTAGTTAGCATACTGACATTAGCATTTAGCTCAAAGCACTGCTGTGCCTAAGTACAGTCCAGTGGGCTACCTCAAGGTCTGAGAAGTGAAGCCTTAAACTTGCATTCTTTCTAATAGCCAGCAGGGGGCGACTCCTCTGGTTGCAAAAAGAAGTCTGATTGTATAGAAGTCTATAAGAAAATGACCCTACTTCTCACTTGATTTATTACCTCAGTAAACATTGTAAACCTTAGTTTATGGTCTCAATCGCTAGTTTCAAGTCTTTTTCAATACAGCATGATGTTCATTTAGTACATTATGGTCCCATATAGAGTCAAATAGACCATAAAGCAGGGGATGCTTTAGGGCGTGGCTACCTTGTGATTGACAGGTCGCTACCACAGTGTTGTCCGGTCTGGGAGTTGTCCATGTTTTTGTCTTAGAACTTTAACCCTTTCACAGTGTGTTTTCACTTCATGAAAGTTAATTATAACCTTTTTGGTCGCCTGAAAATGTCTTATTCAGCATTCGGTTGTACTTCGCTCCACCCTCTCGTGTTACTTCTGGTTGCAAAAAAAACAAGATGGCGACGGCCAAAATGCCAAACTCAAGGCTTCAAAACGGGAGTCCACAAACTCGATGGGTGACGTCATGGTGACTACGTCCACTTTTTATATACAGTCTATGGTACAGTCTCACAGAGCCGCTTTGTCTTGTTGAATCTGAACAAGCTTATTAAGCTCTGTTGTTAGTAACCTTTTGACAGCAATATATGAACCAACTATTTACGTTTTACAATTACTGAAATACCCATAGGTATATTTGAAACTGATTATTATTCAATACTACTTAAACTTTGTGATATTTCACTGTCATTATATTTCAGAGCTGCTGGAAGTGAAAGCAACAAACTGGTTGCACCAGTAAGAAGCTGAACTTCTTTGCTTAAAGGACACTGGGGAGACTTAACACTTAAAACGAAACTCAATGCAATCGACATGTAATGGTGTGACATAGTAGCTGGGCACGGTGTTGACGGAGCTCTGGGGTCTTGTCACAGCATATCTGCATAGAGAGACAGATGTACAGACTCTCTCATCTACTCCACCTCTGACTTCTTGTTATTCTCATGTTACAAGATATATGTCAGGTGGGATTCGTTCAACGCTGGCTGTGAACACAGTATGTGTAAAACTCGGGATGTCACACTGCTCCTTCACTACAGTCCTACCTCTCGCTATAAAAGTTTGGGGGCAAGGGTATTATGTATTCTATTAATTCAGAGAGCAGTTTATGATTGATTGAGATCTCCTGTTGTCTCCTCCAGATGAAGAACCAGAAGAAGATTTGTCCCTGCAGCAGATGGAAGAGAAGGCCAATAATGGTGATGCCAGAGCCCAGACTCGGGTGAGTTGAAGCACATGCACACAGACTGGCACTTGGCATTGTTTACAGTCCTGCTGGTCGACTCAGTCTGGTTGTGAGCATGTGTCTATCTTTGGCCACTTGGAAGATGATCCCAGGCTTTCAATATGATACACCAAAATGCTGTCACACATACAAATCATTATGAGCACGATTACAGTGTATTGCAGCACTGCACTGAAATTGTACAAATAATAATGAAATATTCACACTCTCTTTACTCCTCGTTCTCTACCAAACGAGGACAAATGTAAAAAAGAGGTGCTGGCAGAGGAAAAAGGGGGGTTGCTGGAGGTGGAAGATGAGCCACGACTTTGCATTTAAGACCCGCCAGCTCTAAAAGGGTAAATTCCTAAGTGGCTTGTTATGTATGCTATATATCATGTATTTGCAAATGCCAAGCACCCTAAATAACCCCACAGCAAAAAAAGGTGTGTGTGTGAACATGTCAAAACATGTGACCACATCAGGACAGTGGTTGGATGAACGTGCAGTGAGAAATCACTCACTTCAGACGCTCCAATAATGTCTCATATACCATAATAGACAAGCTGTGGCAGCTGCCAATTCTCTGGTGCTTGCTGTCATTTACCTTTTCCCTGGTGTTTTTTGGTTGAAATGCTGAGTGATTAGAGGGTTATTCAGTTCACCTGTTGCGCAGGGTGTGGGGACTGGCTCTTAAATGATAGTTGAGAGCAGCTTGGTGCATTCCCCTCTTGGCCAATCAGGGTGTAACGACGCCCTTTCTGTAGGGCTTAAAAGAGGAGGGAAACTGCACCCCAGGGTCATTCTGATCTCTCCTTCACTAAATGCAACATGTGTTATCAGCCAAACCAGAAACTCTGGTCTGTTTTAGGCCCTTTTGAGATTCTGTGATCTTTGTGTTTTGTTTATTGAGAGT
>CAKAKR010050077.1:0-16734 GCA_916700685.1 Adelosebastes latens
ACAGAGACAGACAGACAGAGAGAGAGACACACACAGAGAGAGACAGACAGACAGAGAGAGAGAGACACAGACAGAGAGAGAGAGAGAGAGACAGACAGAGAGAGACAGACAGACAGAGAGAGAGAGACACAGACAGAGAGAGAGACAGACAGAGAGAGAGAGAGAGAGAGACAGAGAGAGAGACAGAGAGACAGACAGAGAGAGACAGAGAGAGAGACAGAGCGAGACAGACAGACAGAGACAGACAGACAGAGAGAGAGAGAGACAGACAGAGACAGAGAAAGACAGACAGAGAGAGAGAGAGAGAGACATAGAGAGAGAGAGACACAGAGAGAGAGACACAGAGAGACAGACAGAGAGAGAGAGAGAGAAACAGAGTAGGTGTTGCAGTGAATAATGTTACCAGTGTGATTTTAAACCTGTGAAGCTGATATCTGAGCTGAACAGTGTCTCCCTCCTGATATCTGTCCCTATATTATGTACTTCTTTAGCCTATTACCTCTAAATGACCACAGTGTAAAGCTGCTTTGCAGTGCAATGTTTCAAGCTAGCTTTGGTGTGCAAACATTTAAAGGGGGTGCTGAAGAGACAGTGAATCCGCATGCATGTATAGACTCATATTATTATTATTATTATTAATAATAATAATTATGGTATGCAACTCCCCACTCCAGCACTACACTGCAACTCTGCTTTAGTGCTCTCTTCATGTCTGGATTAATTTACTCCCAGCTCCTCACTGGAGACTGTCTGCAGAACTGCCAGTGAATGAAAGCTATTTGTTTTACACTACCGTTTATATTTAAGCCAACAGGTTTCTGGAGGAATGCTGAAAAACCTGGTTCGTCTGGTGTTGAATGGAGAGATAGAGATAAAGATAGGGTTATGTTATTTGGAAGATAAGGGACAGCTATGGCAGATATGTGTCTGTGAAATTAAAAAATATAATAATTAATGACGTCAGAAATGGAGTTGAACACCTGTGTTGATGCTCAGACGTGTCTGAACATTTGCTTTTAATTATTTGGAACCTCACTGAAGTCAAATCTCGCTCCTCTTCTCTTCAAGAACCAGTTAATCTTTTTTTTTTTTACCAGGCATATTGACTCTTATATAGTAGCTTATGTATTTGCTTGTTTAACTATCAAAGTAGCTGATATAGAGGACAACTTTTCCTTTAAATCAATAGTTTTCACTGGAAGTCGGGATCCCTCAAGGTAGGGCTGGACCGTATAGTGAAAATATTCGAAGCTATTTTCTTCAGTCTGTCTGTCTCCATCTCCCCTGTTTCAGTGCTGCTGCTGCACTACTGTACACTCATGCACCTCTACACACAACAAACAGCGATATCTGTCTGAGAATAACTAATAATAATTAATGTTGAATATGAATAATTAATAATGTTGTGGGATTATTCCTTATTTCATGGGCTATTTTGGGATTCATACATTATTACTGCATACTTATATATTAAAAAACCCAAAAATTAAGCATTCGAATACTGATTTGGAGGTCCATTACCATGACAACTGTCGAAGCTTCAAAGCAGGGTCAGCTCTAGTGGATATAAAGACTAAATGAGTGAAGGCAAATAATAGAACCACTTGAACAGTCTGGTACTGCAATGCAGCCTTTAAAACCAGGAAAAGACCCTTACGATAACTAGTCTCATATCATTATATCAATATAATATCAATATATTACCCAGCTCTACCCCAAGGGTTGCGAGATACGTCTCAGCTTGTTTTGCTTTAGAGGTACTTGGACTAATGTCTGATCTTTTCTTGTATTAAGCCGACTGAAGCAACTTGACATTATATGTTTGAGCTGATAGTCACACCTGTAAGCTGATATGTTTGTTATAAATCTGTAGTAACTGCATATTCTCTGTCCTCCAGTCAACTACAATGACCTCTACCAGTGGTCGGTGGACAGCTACCCAGATTTCTGGGAACAAGTGTGGCGCTTCTGTGGAGTAGTGAGCTCCAAACCTTATGAAGAGGTGAGTCCATCCTCTGCTGGTACATTGTATCCTGAAGGAGAATGGTTTAGATGTCAGCCTCAAATTTAACAGCCATGGAAATCTGACAATAAAAATATGAATAAAATCTAATTTTTAGAACAGAATATTGTCAACAAATGATTTTTTTTAGGTTTTGAAATGACTGGCTGAGTAAAGAAAGCATTTAACTTGTGTTTTTTTTTTTTTTATGGTGGTAATTCTCAACTCTGCTGCGTTCGTATGGTTCTAAAGTAGTACATTAACCTCCTTTTGTAAACATACTCCTTTATGTAACACTGTAAAATGGTTTCCGCTCCAGTGTACCAATGTGGCCATAACATGCAATTATTAGGCAACATTCATTCAGCACACACTTTCAGATAAAATGTGTGTGTACGACCAAATTATGGGATTCATCAACATTTTCTTACTTACAAAGTGATCGTATGTAAGAGCAACTTTAAGCCCGTGAATATATTGATACGCACAAGTTCTTATTATGGATTGTGGCTAGTTTCATGCCATTAAAGGGCAAATACAAAAAAAAAGATAATCAGTTTGTTCAGATGTAATACAAAATACCATGTTGATTTGATTGATATTTGATGATTGCCCATGGCACACATGATTTGCATGATTTGCAGCACAGTTATTATTTGTGTTGCAACATACCGATCATTGAGCAATCTGGAACGACGTGTTCTCCAGAGAACTGGCAGTGTTTCCGGTTTCATGAAAGAGTGCAACGCCTCGATAGGTTGTGTATCCACTGCGTGCATCCGTCCTAGGTTATCTTTTTGTCCTCTGTTGTTCTGCTCCTGTGGCTTTGCCAGCCAACAAACATTTTTGGTTTCTAATTTTAAATCAGGCAGCCTCTATTTTCTCATTCACATGTGCAGAGATTTAAGATAAGAGTGAAGGAGGCCCATTAAAGTGTAAATCTCACGAAATAACTTGTGCTATGATTTGGTGAGAAGTCTTCCCTAGTCATTATTTTCTATGATTTATCCTTCATGAGCAGATGCATAGTTAATTCATGAACCACTTTAACCTGTCGACTAGGGCTGCAACAAATTATTATTTTCATTGTCGATTAATCTGTTGATTATTTTCTCGATTAATCGATTAGTTATTTGGTCTATAAAATGTCAGAAAATGGTTAAAAATGTCGATCAGTGTTTCCCAAAGCCCAAGATGACGTCCTCAAATGTCTTGTTTTGTCCACAACTCAAAGATATTCAGTTTTCTGTCATAGAGGAGTAAAGACACCAGAAAATATTCACATTTAGGAAGTTGGAATCAGAGAATCACAGTTTTTTGATCGTTTCCCAGCCTGTCAGAAACTCAAAGACTGTAATGCTTATAATGGCATTTGTAACCATTTGTTGACATAAGTATTGCACCTGTTTTATTGAGGCTACATTAAAAGGCCAGTCATCAAAAGGAGGTATCACTAATTTTAATTATCTAAATGTTTGTGTTCATTATTTAATTAAGTGACTAATGTTGCTTAGTTCCAGGATATAACCACTCAGCTGGGTGTGTGAGGTTATAAAATGGCGCTGTGCCATGTTGTTAACACACCCCGTTTGTACACATGGATAACACTTTCCAAGTACAGTGACACAATCAGCTGTTACAGTGGCATAGGCTTAATTAATATGTACAGTCCCATTTGTGTACTTAATTCTGTGCCAGCAAGAGCACCAATGCTTTACAATGCATGGCCTCTTGGTTCATGACAATGCTGTGTGTGTTCTTGGTGTGTGTTCTGTGGGCGTGTACCAGGTGGTGGATGTATCCAAACGGATCTCGGACGTTCCCGAGTGGTTTAAAGGAGCTCGACTCAACTACGCGGAGAACTTGCTCAAACATGCAGACCAGGACAAAGTAGCTCTCTATGCTGCGAGTAAGTATAAAAAGTGCTGATAAAAAATGATGTAATATACAGCAATATACTGTATATGTGACACACAGTGCTGCACCTTGAATGCTGCCTTTATTGATCTCTAGCAGGAATTAAATCCCTAACCTTGGCAGTGTGCATTCCATGCATTGCATAGAGCAAACATTGATGTTTTTCCAGTTCTCCTCATGGTGAATTCTAACAAGATGTGGGTTTCTTCCTCCCAGTTTATGGTGTATTGGCAAGAATCTGGCAATACGATACGTGTCATGATACAGGGGTAACGATGAAATGTATGCGATATATTGCGAAACTGTAAGCAAGGCGATATATTGCGATTTTTTCAAATCTAATTTTAGGAAAACTGAACTAAACTGAACTAAAATCTGAGTTAAAAAAGGTCACTATGGGGACTAACATTACACATGAATACAAATGGGCTCATTGGATCCACAAGAGTCTCAGCTTTACAGTGATACCCAATTTATGTAATTACAACACTATTTAGGGACCCCAGTATGCAGAAATATTCAAATTCACCATTTTAGAATAGGTGAAAATAACACATTTGTACTGCATATAAAAAACTACTTGGTCGTCCAATCATAAAGTGGGCATGTCTGTAAAGGGGGAGACTGGTGGGTACCCATAGAACCCATTTTCATTCACATATCTTGAGGTGAGAAGTCAAGGGACCCCTTTGAAAATGGTCATGACAGTTTTTCCTCACCAACATTAGCGGAACTTTGGAGCGTTATTTAGCCTTCTTTGCCACATGAAAGTATGACATGGTTGGAACCAATGGATTCCTTAGGTTTTCTAGTTTCATATCATACCAGTATCTACTCTCTCTACAGAGTTTAATCTTCACGATTTGTATTCAAACTAAGCAGAAAGAAAGTCAGGAAGAAATGAAATCACAGAGTTGAGGTTGCATTTGAGCACAGACTGGATGCTGCGGTGAGCTCGAGGCTGCACACGTCACTTTGTTAATAGATTAACTGCTGCTCCCTCCTCTATCTCTCAGGGCTGTCACATACTAATGGATAGGCTCTACTTTATTGCCTTATCTGTCTGTGTGTGTATGAGGGAGGGAGAGTGGGCTTTCGCACACTCATGCACACAACCTTGTGCAGGAGCTGTAATGTGATTATGAGAAGGCCCATTGGTCACAATGCTGCTGCGGAGCCTCTGTGGATGTCAGTAAACTATTACTTAGAGAGGCAAAGAGGACTGTCCCTGTCTGCCTCTGTCCTGCCACACTATCATTCTCTATTTATGTCTCCATCTCTGTCTCCCTCCTTGTTTTCTTTCCCGGTGCTTTGAATTTAAATTTCAGGGGTTTTATTGGCATTTATATCAACCCATAAATTAATACAATATTCACAAAGTGCTACACAAAGCTGTTTAAACCAATCAAAATATATGGAAGTGTCCTCAGCTTAGCAATATTGAAATGTACATATTTATTTCTGCTTCTGTGTCTCACTTTCTCTCTTCGTGTTTACCAGCGGAGGCAAATGATGAGATTGCGAAGGTGACGTTTGGGGAGCTGAGGCGTGATGTGGCGTTGTTTGCTGCAGCCATGAGGAAGATGGGCATCCAGACTGGAGACAGGGTCGTAGGTGAGTCTCACATGTATTGCTCTCTGTCTCACTGGGGGAAACCAAGAGAGCATGGAAAAAATGGCATCAGCATTTTATATAACTTTTTCATCTTTTTATCAGCCAAGTGATGATTGATTACCAGCCAAATTAGTTGGTAGACAGATACGTACATTGCTCTCCTTCTTTCTTATCTGAAACCTGTTGCAACATGAGTTGAACATGGGCTCTTTCGCTATAGCTCTGTCTGTGTGTTTGTGCTCGCTGGTAAGGAGGGCTGGCTCTCTTGGCACAAGCTGCAGCTCTTTCTGAAAGTCACTTTTCAAAGTTAATATTTGTACAAGGAGGATTGGCTGAGGATGCATGTTTTTCTGCAACGCGCCACTGTACAGTACATTCATCCAGATCTACACATATATATACCTGCAAACTAAGCAGCGCCGTTGCAGCTGCAATGCATGTCATATACAGTTCCTCTCCCCAATTTGTGAACAGTACATTTTTTAAAACAATTCAAGTGTCAATGCTTTTAAGAGTGCATCTCTTTCACCTTCGTAGCCAGCAGACTGAAAATCCATATTGAGCTGTTAGAACTGCTCAGCTCTCTGGGGTTTAGTTACTTAAAGGAATACTTCACCCACTAAATGAACATTTGTATATCAATTACTCACCTTGTGTTACCTTAAATTCTTGAAGAAAACTTGTTTTTCTCGCATGCCTCCACGGTGAACGGAGGAGTCAAAAAAGGAGTAAATCTTGATGAATTGAGGTAAACAGGGTCCAGGTTTAACAGCAAAACTATATCAACAATCCTTATACAGCATGAGTTGTGTGTGAGTTAGTAAACAGATTTTTGATATAGTTTTGTTCTTTTCTATATTATTTTGTTCTTTGCTGAACGGTGGGTAAAGTGTTCTTTAGGGTTGTCAAACAAAAGCATGTCAGACATCTGAACTGAACCATTTGTTGGCCAGACTCCTTGAAGAAAGAAAAATTATGTTCGGTGGCCCTAAGAGGATTTCTGATCTACAGTAGATATACAAACCCATACATGAACTTGTTAAATATACAACGGTAGTTTGATTCATTCAGCTATTATAAAGACTATTTTTGTTTCAGTCAAAATCATGGGTATTAGAAGCCTCCACAATTTGCTGTTTGGTAAATTTGGTATGACATTTAGTGTGAGCATGAATCCAGTATGATTACTATTCACAGGGGTAAAGTTTAGATCTCCCAGTTCATGAATTTACACTACATCTATTTTACTTGCCAACAATTCTTTCTTCAATATTAGTCATTTACAGGAACCAAATTAATATAATGTAATAACAATATCTCCCACACAGCTTCTTAACATCATTATCATTTTAGTGAATTGATTTTTCATGTAGCAGTTTGTCACCAGAAAGTATCTCAGCAAGCCTTTGGTTATAGGGGGGTTCATACAACGCCATTGTGTTTGTTAAAAAATAGGGGTGTCACGATTTCAGTTCTAAATCGAAAAGCGTATCTTACCGGTAGTCTGCTGCTGCACTTTGACACACCATGGCCACTGGTGGAGTCGGAGATGACGGAGAAACAACAAAACTGGAAAATCCTCCTGCTTCCCTGAAGTCACCAGCGTGGCAACAATTTACCTTCCCCGTGAGTTATGCCAACAATGAATGTGTCGTTGATAGACAAACTACAGTTTGTAGGCTGCAGAAACCAGAGAAAACAGCGCTTTCAGCCGTGGTTGTGCTATCTCGACTTAAAATCAATTGTGTGTTTACATCGCTTTGTACGGTAAAGCATGTGGGCGCTACACAGGGACGTCATGGTGTATTCAGATGCACCTCGTAAACACTGAGAAACTCAAACTGCTGTTGTAAAGTACCCTCTTGCCATCTAGTGGATCTTCTTTTTGTTTTTTGACAGTATGTTCCCCAACTGGTGAAATAAGTAATTGTTATTACATATTCAATAAATTATTTAAATTTGACCTTATGACCTAAAAAAAAACATCACTTCTATGTAGCCTTTCTTTTTAAAAAAGAATTTGAAGGTGTAAATGACAGTTAAAACCAATGATCTGTTGATCTTTACGAATCGAGACTCCATAGTCTAACAATGGCATAGCCGTCAGTGCTGAAAAACAATTATTTAAATCAAATCGTGACCTTAAAATCAAAAGTCAAATTTAATCGTGGATTTGGAGAATCGTGACACCCCTAGGTAAAACAGCTCCAAGATACAGCAAAAGTGTATGTGTGAGTCGTATCCATCACTGTCTCTGTTTCATTCTCTGTTCGGTGCCACATTTCCAGCCGTGATGCAGCAATGTGTGTTGAGCTGTTTGTTTTGTTGTGTCAGTATCAGGGGCTTCAGTCACACAGAGGTTGTCAACAGTAAAATCTCAGATGTCTGAACCTCTCATTCTTTGAAACAACTTCTGTCTCTGCTCAAGTTGGATTGAACACGTCCTATACAAGACTTTTGTTGGTACAAACTTTTTGTCTGGATAAAGATGGCAGAGAACAGGCACAATAGTTCAGATGTTACAGAAAAATGCTTGTGGATTGTGGAAAATTGATGAGGAAAACAACATCTGGGTTGTACTGCCACCTGTCCTTAACCACAAGAACTTTGACCCAGAAATCTGGCAAAAAATTTAGGGATTAAAAGATGAAAATCTGTACAAACTGACCTCTGTCAACAACTAGTACAAATTGAAGTCATCCTTCACAAAACTGTAGTTCATAGAAGAGAACCCGTGGTATGTGATGATGAATTTGAGTGATCAGAAAAAGGAGTAATTGAAACCAACCCTAGGACTGTATTCTGACTTAATCAGTAAAAATATCAAGGATCTCATATATGTTCAAAAACCTTCCTGCTTTATTTTGAAGCAGCAAGGGTGTGTAAATTTTGTGAGTGTGTGTGCCCAGAGGAAAGATGGATATTGCGGTAGGGAAATCCATTAGCTAAATGACTTAAGATCTGTGGGAAGCTCATTAGAAAGACTGGAGGAAGGGACAGAAAGGGAGAGGGAGCCAGAGAGAAACCAGCTACTTCTTGCCTCCTTTCTCCCCATCACTTTCCTCACATATCTAAACACGAATCTGTGTGTGTGTTCGCTTGTGTGTGTTAGAGGTAGAGATGTCCTTGTCCTCCCCAGGTTGTAACTAAAATATCTGTCAGTGTCTGTAATCCAGGAGATATATAAGCACTTAGCTGATGAAGCCAACCAAGCTTTATGGCAGGAAAAGAGCCAACACACGCACACACTTGCGCAAGCACATACACGCACACACATGCGTCCTCCCTTTCATGCACTTTTTCATTCCATTTCTCTTCTCCTTGGTCCTGTCATCTTTAACGTCACCCTCTGCCCTGTTACAAAGCTTGTCTCTAGCCTTCACACCCACTGTTCATCCTTTGGGAAATGCATATTTTTTATATTTATGTGTCATTAAAAGCACACACTGTGCAACCACAGTCTTTTACTGTTGAGTAATAAGAATGTGGAGTCAGTAATATAGAGTTGCTGCTAAATTTTTACCACTCGACAATTCATAATAATAGTCAAAAATCCCTCCAAAATACCACATTAAGACACAGAGACCTTGAGGAACACCATTGAAAAAGCCATGCTGTGATTTGGTATCAAAAGGTTTTGACATTTGGAGATTCTGCAAGAATTTGGCAATTGCATGGCGAGCACTTCTGTTCTGAAAACCCCTTATTGTCAATCTAGCTAGGAAAGCCATCCATCCTCTGAATGCTCAGGGTCTTTAGTTTGTGGCTGTAAAGTTTCATGAGGCTATGATTATCCTAGAGGTCACTACAGGTCATGTTACGAAGCTTATATCCAGCCTTCACGCCCACTGTTCATCCATTGGGGAATGCATATTTTTTTATTTATGTCACAATAAAAACACACATTATGCAACCACAGTCGTTTTACTGTGGAGTAATAAGAATGTGGAGTCAGTAATAGGAAACAAAAATGTAGCAGCATTATCACGTGAAATTATATGTTACAAACAAACAAATAAAAATGGTTTAAATGGTTTCAACACAAGGTGCAGCTTGTACATTTAAACAAAATAAGCTGGAACTTAAGAAGACTGTTAACCAGCAGGACACATTTTGCTGTAGCACACAAACTTCCTCTCTCTGAGTGGATGTGGAATAATGGGATACTACTCACACACACTACATGGAATATGTGACACATGTGGCCTATTTAGTATGGCTGTGTTACTCCCAATGGGACGATTATATTCTTGTTAACTATAATAAAAGTTGCTTTTTCAAGTTCTGCGGCAGGACATGATGTTCTTCACTGACATTCAAAAGACAAAACCTCAACTAACTCCACCCAGAGTTTTCCAGATGACTAATACATTTGATAACAACCATCCTCTCACTTTAAACTGGAACATCCCAATGCTGAACTTGGACTAGAATCAAGACTGAATTACTAGTCAGGCTGTTGGGATTTTCAGTGGTAGCAATGTCAGCTCAACAACATTGCACATGTGGGGTCAATATGGTTTATCTCTGGTTACGACACATGTAAAAGGGTAACATGTAAACAGGGTTTTTCAACCCTGTTTTCCCATGTGTTTGTGTTTAAACGACTAATAGGAACAACAATTTCTGAAATTGGTCCAGTATTGAGGGATAGCACTGTAGACGGCAGCTGCTCACAGGCTGCAATATGGTGCTATTGGGGCAAGCTGGCACCGTCATTTACATCCACTAAAAGTGCTTGTTTTTGCCATGACAGGCTCTGATTGTTATTATAAATGTCTGACATTATGGAAAGAGTCTCGCTCAAGGAGAAGTCTCGTTGTGAAATCTGGCGAGGTGACGTGTTGCCGGAAGAGAGCAGTGGAATAGTGGAATACATCCATGGTAGAAACTGGCAGAGTTTGTTGTGTTTGAGTACAGAAAGCGTAGCTTATTGTTATCTAAAAGATTTTCAATGTCCTGGCTGAATATTTAGAGGATTTCCACAATGTGGTCGAGGTCTTTGGATTCGATGGCCGCCCATATTTATTTGAGCCAGAGTATACGGATATTCAGATTCTCCTTGAGCGGGACTTGGACACAATAACAAACAGACCGCATCAAGTGAAAGGTAAGAAAAAAGTTATATTTCTCTGTAGGGTCCTTTCCATAATGTTGTCAGACACTTAGAATAACAATGTGAGCCTGTCAGTGGCAAAATCAAGCACTGTTAGTGGACGTTACGTTACATTGATGTCGCTCACTTGCCCTCGTAGCTGGTTTTGCGGCTGCTGGTAACACCGTTATCCCTCAATACTGGACCTATTTCAAGATTAGTTGTCCCCATTAGTCAGGAAAATTACAGAAGTTACCCTTTTAAGATAAGATAAGATATTCCTCTATTAGTCCGACAGTGGGGAAATTCTTGCAGTATTGCCAAACTAACTACAGTAGGTTGTGTAACAACTTTGTTCATTTCCTAATCATTTAAACTCCCTGGGTTACTCGAAGTTTACCACAGTTGACCACAGAGTAGCTTCCCAGGGGTTAAGAGCCTTCCTCCAGGAAACGTTCACAGAACGATTCACGTCACAAAAGTTTTTTCTCAGCTGGTTTCAAACCAGTGGTCGACAGGTCACATGCTTGTTGTTGTAACCATTATCCAATTACTGCTCAACTCACAGGGCTAAAACCAGAATTTTAATGGGAAGTCATTTTTTTCTGCATCTCCTGCTAGTTTATGAGTCCTTGAAATGAATATCTGTTTCATAAATTGGTAGGATAAGAAAACAGTAGCCAAATGTTCACACACTAGCACTGTAATGGTGCATTTTATTATACCCATTAACGTCCTGAAGGGCAAGTTGACTTTCATTCAGCGGTTAGAAAAGTTCTATAGCAGCATGCATGATTAATCAGCAGTGTGTTGCTTTGACGTGTGAGCAGTGTTGTTACAGCAAAGCAAGATAGTGATTCATAATAGTAGCAGCCAGGCAAGGTGTGTAGTAAGATTATGATCCATGACGCTATTTCTGCTGGTCCAGAGCGACAGGATAATGATTTATGAGAGTGTCTGTAGAGCCGGAATAGCAAGATGGTGATCTGTCCGATGTCATCCAGCCAGGATCAGCTTCCTGGTTACGGCAAGCATGAGTCAGCATAGCAACCAATAAAACCCTGATTAGTGATGATTGATAGGAAGTGACAGTGTATGGGTGCCTTGCAGGAACTACCGGCTGTATTATCGTTTTATCATGTTAAATTAGATACATGTTATCAACAAAGTAGCCCTGTGTTTAAAGCAGGAGAGCTCCTGTGTTGAGTCTGGCTAATCTAATGTTTTTATGTGATAGACGTGGCCGGAGGCATCATGTTTTGGGGTTGTCCATCCGACCGTCTGGTCCATTCTTGTGAACGCGATACCTCAGGAACACCTGGAGGGAATTTCTTCAAATTTGGCGCAAACGTCCACTTGGACTCAAGGATGAACTGATTAATATTTTGGTGGTCAAATGTAATGTTTTCCTCCTCTCTCTCCCCTTCAGGCTACCTTCCCAACGGTATCCATGCAGTGGAGGCCATGTTAGCAGCAGCCAGCATTGGAGCCATTTGGAGCTCCACATCTGTCGACTTTGGAGTCAACGTAAGGACTGTGTTATACTGTTTGTTGCTTGTATTTCTTTATTTGTTTGAGTTTTTATTCTATTGTATCATCAACACTTTATTCTTTCATTGTATTTAGTCATTCAAACTAGATTTTATAATAGAAACAGTTTCCCATGCAGGGAGAGATTTGAGAGTCTTAACCTCAAGTTTCTTTTTTTTAACTTTATTTAAATTTCAATGTCAGTATCCTACAACATAATCACTGTTGAAAACCGTTTTTCTTTTCTTTCTTTTTTTCCATTTTCCGAGCACATCTGTTCACATCCTAACATTTAGACAGTCCAGTACAACATAACTGGAGTCCATCTTTGTACATGTCCATCTTAATTTGCAATTTTGCTTTCATATATTCCATTGTTTCAGTCTCTGAGTCCATTGGGTTTGCTTCAGCGAAAGCGCTTTCTTCCAATTTACAGTTATCATCTTTCTAGCAAACAGTAGAAGTATGCGTAGTATATATCTTTGGTCTTTGCCCGTTACATTTCGGGCTAGTTCTCCAAGTAAAAACAACACAGGATTCATTGGGAAAGCAATTTTCATTATTATTTTTTTTCAATCTCCTGTTTTATATCTTGCCAAAATCCCTGCAGCACTGGACAGTCCCAGAAGATATGTGAATGATCTCCAGTCATCCCACATTTCCTCCAACATAAAGCTGATACTGAACCTTTATCAAACGTTGAAACTGAAAAATAAAATTTTTATCTTCCAATCAAATTCTTTCCATACATGACTGTTAATACTTTTGTGGCTACTCATACAGATATCCTCCCAGAAGTTTATTTTCCAAGTACAAATAAACTAAACCTATTGAACCTGCTGGTCTAGACATATCGTAATGTCTTTTTTTGTGGACTCTAAAGCACATATCAGTGCTAGAAGAGCGTATATTGTGAGTACTTGTGTCACAGTGGCAATTTTTATCTCTTAATCCTGGCAGAGCTCATGCCTCCATCTACAGTACTGAGTTGTACTGGATCAATGGACTTTTATCAGGTCTGAGAGGGGATTCATGATTGTGGCACTCACATATGCAAACAAACATATACATAAAGAGGAAAAGGACAATCAGGTCTGTGAGGCAACATATGGTGTGTGAGTGTAGTTAACTTCATCCTACAGCAGCTCTTTCCTCAGTGCTCTTTCTGTCATCTTGGTCTCTGCTTCTTGTGTCTGGTGCGCTACTGCCCCGCCTGGCAGATCAGAGAATTACACTTAGAATATAAACAACCTTAGTAGGAAGTTATTTGACTCTATTTTTCTTGTTTACACATTAAGTAGGTATTAATGTACAGATGTACAAGCTAAAGGTATATATTGTGCAGAATCTACATTCATTTCTTGTAGTTTTTGTCTTCTCATCTATTCCATCTGAATCACATTGTATTCTGCCATTGCTTCCTTCATTCTTTGTAATTTTATGTTTCATTTCAAGGCTTAAATTTACTGCTCTTACTGCAGTAAGTGATGGCTTTTATTTTGCCGTGCCCTTCCTGTCTACTTACTCCAGTGTTTTAACCCTCTCTCTCTCTCTCTCTCTGTCTCTCGGTTTTTTTTCTCAGGGTGTCCTTGACAGGTTTTCTCAAATCCAGCCCAAGCTGATCTTCTCTGTTGCTGCAGTGGTTTACAACGGCAAAACACACGACCACATAGAAAAGCTGACCAGTGTTGTCAAAGGTTGGCACCCACATATATGTGTCTTTTACATTTTTTGGTTTAAGCTTCTGCTCTTTCTCCAAGATTACTATCAATTCATGATGGATAATAACAAATACATTTTGCTTCTTCAGCTAATGGGTGGTAAAACCTGTTGAAGTGATCATACTGTGCCAACATGTTTTTGATATAATTAAAGATGATTTGGTCTCTTCAATTAAAACTTTTGCTAACAAGTAGAAAGAGCCATTAAAGGGTAAGACCAGTAGAGCAGAATAAAGTATCTCTACTGGGTTTTACAAGTGTTCGAGATGAAACTGTGGGAAGAACTAATGCATAACAGATGCTGGATGGATGTAAAGCATGACGTAGGATTTGTTCTGCTACCACAGTAGTGTCCAGAGAATTACTAAGCATCTTTGAGCCCCTCACTAATAAAAATCATCTTCCGTAAAGAACCAGAATGTGTAACATGTTCATGGAAATAACACTGGGATTCCTCTGGGAACCCTTTATGCTTTCATAAGTTTATAGTGTGAAGCATCAGACTCTCTCTCTCTGTGTCTCTCTGTAGGTCTGCCTGACCTGAAGAAAGTAGTGGTGATTCCCTACGCTCGCTCCAAAGACGAGACTGACCTCTCCAAGATCCCCAACAGGTGTGTGTCTGTGGATACAACAACACTGAAGTGTTAAAACAGAGAAACAGATATTTTTATCTGAGAGCAGGTCAGAGACGTACTCTCTTCCAGTGTCTGAATTGGCCCAAAAACAGTTGACGGTACCCTAATTCAGCAGTTGCATGACATGATCATTGCAAGTATATTGGATATATTTATATTTATATTAGGGCTGTCAATGTTATCGTGGCATCATATGAAACTATAAAAACCTAAGGAATCCATTGGTACCAGCCGTGTCATACTAGCTTGTTGGGAAGGAGGTTAAATAATGCTCCAAACTTACACTAAAGTTTGGCGACGAAAAACTGGCATGGCCATTTTCAAAGGGGTCCCTTGACCTCTGACCTCAAGATATGCGAATGAGAATGGGTTCTCAGGGTACCCACGAGTCTCCCCTTTACAGACATGCCTACTTTATGATGATCGCATGCAGTTTGGGGCAAGTCATAGTCAAGTCAGCACACTGACACACTGACAGCTGTTGTTGCCTGTTGGGCTGCAGTTTGCCATGTTATGATTTGAGCATATATTTTTATGCTAAATGCAGTACCTGTGAGGGTTTCTGGACAATATTTGTCATTGTTTTGTGTTGTTAATTGATTTCTAATAATAAATATATACATACATTTGCATAAAACAGCATATTTGCCCACTCATGTTGATAAGAGTATTAAATACTTGACAAATCTCCCTTTAAGGTACATTTTGAACAGATAAAAATGATTAATTTGCGATTAATTGTGATTAACTATGGACAATCATGCAATTAATCGCGATTAAATATCTTAATCGATTGACAGCCCTAATATATAAGCATATCTTGGTAATATATCCCACTTCAAATACATTTTTGCATGCAATTCAGTACATACGACTTTCTTTTCTACAGTTTACACATAAATGTAGCCTGTTTGGTTAATAAAAACGTTTTATTTAGCTATTTATACAAATCAAATTGTACACAAAAACACGCAGGCCTGCAACCTGAAGCATTTATTTCCTTCGTTTAGCGCTTAACATTGCGTACCGCCACCTGTATACAATAAGAAGTAAAGATACTCGTGGAAAAAAAATCAGAAGTGGCGGTACTCAGTACCGGTCTATTTCAGGCACTGCTCTCATGCCGATGTTGTAACAGTCTTTTTATTAATTTCTTCTTTGACTCTCCGCAGTGTATTTATAGACGACTTCTTGGCGTCTGGTCACGGTGAGGCCGACCAGTTTCCTCAGCTGGAGTTTGAGCAGCTTCCATTCAGTCACCCTCTGTTCATCATGTACTCTTCAGGCACCACAGGAGCTCCTAAATGTATGGTCCACTCTGCTGGGGTAAGAAAAACATCATAAATATGGATCACTCTCCCTCTCTCTGTTTGTTGAGCGGACATAAACACTGTTTCTCACACACACTGCTGATATATATCTGATTTAATTGATTACATTATGTAAGACATTTGGAATAAGGGACACATTTACAATTCAAAACAAAGTGACACTTTAGTTGCCGATTTCGTTGCACATTTTGTTGTTACTGCTCCACATGGGTCAGATGGACCGCAGCTGTCTCTCTCACACACACACACACACACACACACACACACACACACACACACACACACACACACACACACACACACACACACACACACACACATTAGCACACGCTGGTCGCATCTGTTTACAGAGCTCTCCTGGGTTGGCCCACATGTACAGTTTGCTATTCAGTGCACACCATTTATATTAATACACGTGTGAACAATTTGAAAAGAAGGGGATGTTCTCAACAAGGCCAGAAAAGAAGAAGGAGAGGAAAGAAGTCAAAATTGTTTAGTGAAACCTAAATGCTAAAGTTTAGAGTCCATTTATTAGCTGTTCTGGAGCTTTCGATCATATCACATGATTTTGATCAGCAGATAGTTTGCCCAGTAGTTATAGCATTATCATAGACTGTATATAAGAATTGGACGTAGTCACCGTGACCTCACCCATTGGTTTGTGGATTCCCGTTTTGAAGTCTCAAGTTCGGCCTTTTGGCCGTCGTCATCTTGTTTTTTTGCAACCAGAAGTGACGCGAGAGGGTGGAGCTAAGTACAACCGAACACTGAATAAGACATGTTTAGGCGACAAAAATGTAACTTTCATAAACTGAAAACAAACTGTAAAAGGGTTAAAGTTTTAAGACGAAGACACGGACAACTCCCAGACCGGACAACGCCGTGGTAG
>CAKAKR010050078.1:0-29091 GCA_916700685.1 Adelosebastes latens
ATGACATCAAATATATATAATATATAAATATCACCTGTTTAAACAGTGTAATTACATAAAGCCTTTGTGAAAGAACATGTTATATTTAGATGATGGGAGTACATGAAGCCTGTTCTGCTGGTTCTTGCAGACTAACAGTAGGAGCTACTTTTGGTCATAGCTAGGTTGAGGAGGAGAGACAGTGACGCGCTGTGGGGCGGGGTCACCTCCTGGAGGTTGCTCGTGTTCCAGCAGGAAACCCTTACATGGCTTGCATTTCTCTAATGACGTCAGAAGAGAAGGAAATTCTGCGAAGTGTTTTTCTGCACCCATTTCCGGACAAACGGAGCAGGAGAAAAAGAGAGAGGATGGTCTTTTATGATACTATGGTGACCTGTAGACACACTGGGGACAGATATTGATGTTTAAAAGACATGGAAAAGTGCATTTTGCATAATAGGTGACCTTTAAAGCTAACAGTGCGCAACCATAGCTAACATTCAGTTAGAAATGGAGTCCGCTAACGCCAACAAACGACCAGCTCCCACCACAACTCAGACTACGACACACACTCCACGGAAGCACCAAAAAACAAGAATCGGTCAAAACCGAGTATCTGTCTGGACCGTATATGGTCAGTATGCAGATTTGTGGCCAAATTGTTACACTAATAGTCAGTGGTCATGTCTATTATGTTTTGTGAACAGTTTTTTTCCCACTTATATCTTAATGTTTGATTGAAAAACAACTTATAATGAAGCAAATGGCATTCAGTAATAGTAAATGGTAACATTTACTAGTCAGTATATTATACATTTTATACAAGGTGAAAAGGTATTAGCATGACATACAGTAGGCTACAGTATGCAAAGTTAAACGTATTTCATTCTTTTATTAAAGCATGTGTATCAAAAGCATTCATCATATAAGTGGTGTGTAACAATATATACATACTTCGCGAAAGTTTATGTCATCACTGACGTTGTTGCTGCCGTATTTATTCCTAGATGGAGTGTTAATGGAGCAGCTACAATGTTAGCATAGCCTGGCACTGATCGATCCGAACTCCATTCAGAAAACAAGCATTTTAAAAGTTGTTTGCTTGTTGTCTTGCGGACAGACCCGACAAAGCATGAATTCAGACTTTTTACTTATCAGCATCATTATCTAGTTATTTCAGCACATTTTTGATCCGTTTACAACAACGTCGCTGCCGTATTTATGCCTAGATGACGTTATTGAGTGTTGATTGAGTAGCTAAAATGTTAGCATAGCCTGGCATTGATAGATCCAAACTCCGTTCAGAAAACAAGCATTTTAAAAGTTGTTTGCATGTTGTTTTGCGGACAGACATGACAAAGCATGAATTCGGTCTTTTTACAAATCAACATCATAATGATTTTATTTCGGCATCATTTTGATCCGTTTATTGCAATAAAATCGCAGCACAGTCTGTTTATTTTGGGTTCATACGGCAGTAGCGACGTGTGGCTTGTTAGATACAAATACAGTATGTGAATACAGCTCGCCGACGTTATGAGCCCAGACACAACAGCGTTTGGTTTTCTGACATATCTGGGACTTCCACAACATGTACAAGGAAAAGAGGAGGAAAGCGAGGCGAAAATTTGCTTTGCGCTTGGTGTGAATGCACGGTAACACAATACGAAGCACAACATAACGTAACTTAAACGAACATAAACAATAGCGCATGCACAACAACAGCACTATGTAATGCTATTATTGAACCGCTGACACGCTCCCCAGAAAACGTAAACACAGAACTGTTCTCCGCCTTTTCATTTTGAAAGAGCAACCGCCAATGAGGAAACTCCAACAGTCAGCTGACCAATCCTGTAACTTCATCACTCAGTCAGTCAGTGACAGACTTTTGCATTTGTAGGGCTAACCCTCTGCGGTCCAGCTAAAAACAAAGTTATATCTAGTGAAGCCCGTCCCGCAAAACAGGAAGCAAACCAACGTGTCGCCTCATTGTTATGACTGATGCTCGCTCGCGTCTATGTAGTGCGAGCACAAGCGTGAGCGTGAGCAACAGAATGCTGACTGTCGTTGACTCAACGGCCACAGGTGTCACTGTTAACAAGCAATTTCTGATTCTTACATAGAGTCCCTTTAAGGACAAGTTTATATGATTTATTGCAAAACATTTCCATAAAGGTGGATCAGCTTTTCCACACTCTCCAGGCAGCCTAGCTAGTGATGACAGTAAATGTGAGTGGTCCTGTTTATCCAATTAAAGGATTAAGTGGAAGTGTTCATGAGAGAATGGGACGCCACCTGACAAGAAGCCTTCACAGGCAGGACAAACAACAACAGGCTACTGCTGCAGATAGATCTGTCTAATCCAGGTTTATAATATCGTATTGTATCACAGTAACTAGCTGTAACTATGTAGAAGAGCAGCTCCTCTCCTCTGGCTAACCCTATGTCGACTCAACAACATGATAGAAGGGGAGATTGTACCAGTGCTTGAAGTGGAAAAAAATAAGTGTCAGTACTCCACTTATTCACATGTTGGCGTGTGTATCGGTCACAGAAATCTCTTTCCTGTGCTTTCCTGTGTTATTTGTAGTATCGCTCTATAATATATTATAGGATGCCTATAGGCTGGAATCAACAGCAGCCAGACAGACAGACAGGCAGGTACACATGCAGAGCCGAGCTATTCATTCATTCAGGTTTTAGGAGCAGCGTCGCAGTCAGGATGCTCTTACACAACAGGATAGAGACCAAGAAAATTTGAAGGTTTTGACTTAAAACTATGCAATTTTAGGACATGTGTATTTTTTATTATGATTAATTAAATGATTCTTTTTATTATTTATCACAGTCTTCATCTGAACATTTATATTCTGGAAATGTTTGCCCTAAAAGAGCTGATTCAGACACACACTGTACACTACCTGACAGCACCAAACAGTAGACAGACACAGTTAGAGACAAGCAGGTGAACATAGTGGAGCTTTTAGCAGCTAAAGAGACAGATATTTCTCTCAGGAGTTGGTGGAGACCAAACCAGGGCTAAACGCAGAGTGAATATTGGACTCACATTCACTGAAAACAGCTACCTGCTGCTGCTGTTTGACACAATGTTGATGAGAGCAGTGAGACTGAACCAAAACAGTAACGTTGATGGCCATAAAACCCAAACAATGAGCAGAGTTAGTGATAATTCTCTGTGGGTTTGTCACTACGAGTAACTCCTTTCATATTACATTGTTATTTGATCAATTGTAAATATAAAAACATTGATAAAAGCTGTAGCAGATTGGAGCAAATATGATTTAAAAAAGTTATTTTTATGAAACGGTCACTATATCCTGACAGTAGTACATCAGACAGGTAATCTGAAAAAAATCATGTTCCTCTGTGTCCTCCGGTGCTCCTAACGGCATCTGCAAGATTTCACAGACCGGAGGAAAACAATCACTTGCGAACACTTTATCAAAAGGTCAAACTAGGCAGAGCTGATCAAATATAAATCAATATTCTGTTACTGTAATGTCTATTTCTTGGATAAAATGTTTACAGAAACATCTTGTAGTGTACTGTTTAGCTGTAAAATGAGAAGGTTTGTTGAGATCAGTTGAGGATATACTAAGCACCGCCCACCAGCCGGAGCAAACTTTCTCATTTTACAGCTAAAAAGTACACTACAAGATGATTCTGAAAACATTTGAGGCGAGAAATAGACATTACAGTAACAGAATATTGATTCAAATTTGATCAGCGCTGCCTAGTTTGACTGTTTGATCAAACTTTGCGAGTGATTGACAGCTTCCTCCGTTGAATGAACAGCCAATAGGAACGCTCTCTCTCTGAAATGACCTGTGATTGGCCAAAGATTTTTTAAAGCCTGAAAACAGAGCCATGAGGAAGAGCAGAAGTCTAGTTTTCTCTCAGAACACTTGAATTACAATATGCTGAAAGGTTATTATGGAATTTTTGCTCAATGATGCCAAAAATATTCTGCCTACTGCCGCTTTAATGCATCTTTAAATTCCAATGCTTTCACATCAGGGCATCTGTTAATGTGTGACAGACTGGCCACCCTCAAAGAAACACTAACTGAAGCTTTAACAGCCGATTCTCTCCCAGAAACATTATCTTACCTCTGGCTATCAAGACATATACAGTATATCAAGTTTTTAAAAGAAATATTGTTTGATAATGACATACATGTCTTTAAGATGTTAAAGTAAAACACCTGCAACAAGGCTGGATTACCAGCCCGACATAGTAGGCACTCAGGGGCCCCAAAATCCCCATATTCACTGTGTGTCAGTTGGTACATGGTTATTTGATCAATTGCAAATTTGTTTGTGAATATGCACGACTACGCAGAATCAAGAGAAATGAGAAGGGCCTTAAATGCCCCACATTGTAAAAAGTGAGATTTTCAGGTCTTGTACATTATAAAGCAGGTTTAACTTCTATATAAATGCTGTTAAACTATCAAAACGCTCAATGTGCGGCGAAATACACACATCCTGTATTCAGAAATTGCGTGTTTGGATTTCTGTCCAAACACGCAAGTGTGTTAGGATTTCTGTCCATTTGTGATGTCACAAATATACAATATATAGATCATTTCACAATTTTAAACGTAAACATTCTAAATGTGTCCCAGTTTATTTCCTGTTGCAGTGTATGTAAATAACATCAGCTGACGGGAAGTAAACATGGACCCAAACTGTTGCCTAGCAACGTAATTCCGTTGCTATTCCGTTGAAATGCACTAAAACGGAGCGTTTCAGACAGCGGTTAAATACAGGTATACTCAGGCAGACAGTACGAGGAAAAGAATGTGTTTTTTTTAACATTACAGCATGTAAACATGTTCTATTAGAAACAAAATACAAGTATGAACCTGAAAATGAGCACGATGTGAGACCTT
This sequence comes from Adelosebastes latens, assembly GCA_916700685.1. Classification (NCBI taxonomy): domain Eukaryota; kingdom Metazoa; phylum Chordata; class Actinopteri; order Perciformes; family Sebastidae; genus Adelosebastes; species Adelosebastes latens. The sequence goes on from CAKAKR010050078.1 coordinate 4,898, forward strand.
TAAGTTGGATCCTGCTTTATTAGCTGTAGAGGGTAAAAAGGGAGGGTCATTAAAGTATGATACAGTGCCACTTAGTCATCAGTAATAGTTAGCTTATTACAAATGGGAATGTAGGACTAAATAAAAAATTAGCATGGAAATGTATATTTTTGTTGTGAACCTGCCTCAGTTTCATGAATGTAAAACTAATCAGATGAAACAGCTCTGCTCACCAAAAAGTCACCAAAAATGTATTATAAACATCTTGTAACTATATCTTTAAAGTAATTGTATTGTATGTACCCTTTATAGTAAACTTATGTTTTAAATACTATCTGCTTGTAGGGCTGGGTCAGTACACCTTCCGATTCAATACTATCACGACCTAGGGTGCCGATTTGATATGTATTGCGATTCGATATTAGGATTATTGCGATTTTTGTTAATTTGACCACGAAGATGCGAGTACCACAATACGATAACATTTCCTGTTCGTGACAGTGTTAGCATTGTACTTGTATTTTAACTGTGTTGTGATTAAACTGAAACTGGACTAATTCACAGTACCAACAATGTATGTGCTGTTCTCCTGGTCTTACCCTTTAATCACAGTAAAATTAGATGTGTGTGCTGGAATATTAAAGGGCAGAGGGCAGATTTTTTGAGGATTTTATATTACTCTGTAGCTTCACAGTGGTATTCCTTATGTATGTATTCAAATTTTTGTCAAAGCATGTATGTTTTAGTGTCAAAAGGCTATTTTCCCGAGCTCTTCTAAAAACGTATTCCTACGTGACCTAACGTAGGTTTTTGCATGATGACGCTGCTACATGTGCAGTATACTGATAACTCAACTGCACTCTACAGGAAAGGCCAGAGCAGACTCTATCTGCTCAGGAGACGGATCTTTTGGAGTGCAGGGTGCACTCCTGAAGACCTTTTATGACACGTGGTGGCATCAGCCATTTTTAATGGAGTGGTCTGCTGGGGCAGCAGCATCTCGGCTGCGGACAGGAAGAGACTAGACAGAGTGATCAGGAAGGCCAGCTCTGTCCTGGGATGCCCCCTCGACACAGTGGAGGTGGCGGGAGAGAGGAGGATGATGGCTAAGCTGTCATCCATCATGGGGAATGACTCCCACCCCATGCAGGACACCATCTCAGTACTGGAGAGCTCCTTTCTATCGACAGGCTGCTCCACCCAAAGTGTGTGAAGGAGCGCTATCGCAGGTCTTTCCTTCATGCAGCTGTCAGACTCCACAACCAGCACTGCTCCCAGTAGACCACTTACACACCAAAAGACTGATATTAACCTGATATTTTCAGGTGGAATTTCATTCATTCATTCATTCATTCTCACTGTGCAACATCATTTTCCACTTGTGCAATTTTGTTAATAGTCTGTTTATTGTCAATACTGTATATACTGTTCCTATTTTTAGACTTCCTTCTATTTAAATGGTTCATATTTTGTTACACTTTGTTTAGCTCTTTTTTACTGTGTTAGCTGATGCATCTTGTTTCTTGCACTATCCCCTTTGCCGCTGTACACTGCAAATTTCCCCACTGCGGGACTAATAAAGGAATATCTTATCTTATCTCTTATCTTACTACATACAGCCTTATAGTCAGTGTATTAACATTGCATGTTACATTATACAGTAACTTAGATGGCGGTCGGCATGTTCCCAGTTTGGGGAAGCAGACAGAAACACTGGCACGGAAGCTAAGCAATGTACTGCTGTGTGGACGCCACGTTAGTTCGGATCCAAAGGTCACACAATAACACAAACAAAGTAACTGATCGATGCAGCGGTAGACCAGCAACTCCCATGTTAGAGAGAGATAAAAACACTGTTTATGTAAATGGAGTCTGGTCTGGTCTTGAAGACGGCCATATAACGTCTTCGTTCCCCGTCGTAAAGGGCTGTCTGATGGCGAGGTAAAGCTGTGAAATATTCTAAATATAGTGTACACTTAAACTGATATTGATTTTTTTAGGTGGCTAAAATATGTTTTGTAACTGAAGCTGTTATACCGCGGTCTTCAAAACCAGAACAGAAAACTTCAAACTTCAAACTTCAAACAATCTGAACTAACCCTTTCAGTTTTTCCATCTTAGCACAGCTAACTATGACTCAGCTAGTGCTAGCGTTCACATTATTCACAATAACCTTATTGATTGGCTTACTTTGGAAACCAACGTCACTGCTTTTTATAACGGCTGAGTGGGGACACATTGATCCGCCCTTTAAGTTTCTACTCTTCTCCGTTCTTACTCTGAAATTACATGGTAACAACAAGCTGTGTGTTGTTCTCCCGTTGGCATGTGGGCTTAAATATAAAAAGTGGATTAAATTGAGAAAACGACTCGCACCCTTGCCTCGTCCCCCGGAGCCGCCGCACGCTCCCCTCCCGGTGGCGCAGTCCCCCCATTGGTGGGGAGGATGAAACAAAAACACGAGTCATTCCCTCGTCTCTGCCACCCCGGACCCAAGCCAATAAATAAACTTTCAAAACACACGGACCTTATAGACGCCGGTTAGTGGCACAGGAAACACAAAGGCTAACGTAAACTACAATTTGACGCCACATGTGAAGCTTATAAGACAGGTAGTTATTTTCTCGGCTCTCAGAGTTTCAGCAGCTCGGTCAAATTTTGCTTATTTGTTATGACTGTGAGTTTAAATTGTATGGTCCCAGTAGTAGAGGTGAAACGCTGCCCCCTATTTGTTTGGAGCATGTGGCTAGGCATTACACATTGCACCTTTAAACTCTTGCATATTTTTTATAGACTATTACTTATTTCTATCAATTATTACTTATTTCTTTGATTTCCTTTGTGTTTTTTGTTGCTATTCTTGTTCTTCTTCTTCTTTTCCTCTGATGAAGATGAGTAGGCCATTACAGTAGTTAACCCACCTAAAACAATTGGAAAGAGGCACCATTTCATCTAACACTGAAACTGAAGCATTAAATAATTCCCCATGTAAACGAGCTTTTCATTCCAGTGGAATGATCCATCTCATTTCAAGATATTGCAATGCCTTCAAAGAAAATGAAAGTTGAAACATTTTATTTCAGTGTGGGCATCTTTAGTCCCGTGAGAGCTTCTCGGTTTGCGTGAGACCAAACCGACCTGACCCATGTAGGCTACATGACTACATGATGTTTAATAATGGACTACTGAAGTTTGATATACAGCAGACAGTTGAAACGAACCCTTGTTTCCTGTGTCTGTTGGAGTCGGATCCTGCTCCTCTCCTCTTCCTCTGAGTGATGTCAAAGCGCTTAATCCGCACAAAGATTAGCGAGGCAGGATTTACATCCAACCAGGACTGCGTGCTTTCATACAGTAGCCTACTATACACGCCAATAATGACTAAATGAACTGTAGAAACCTCCATCAGAACACCACCGAACATATAGATATCTGTAAAATTCACCTCACTGACAACACAATCTGGAGAAACAACCGTTTGGAGAGCCGCGTGGGTCTGATGGATCCGTGCGTCTTTTGCGCATCCAACTTCCCAACATGAATTAAAACAACAGTCTAACATAGTAGCATTGTCCTATATTACCATCAATAATCAGAAAAGTTACATAATGCAAGGAGCGCTCATATCTCAAATTGAAGGTTTGGTAATGGGGATTGCCCTTCATGTCTTTACTTTACATGATTTTGGAATAATGATCATTAAATGAACCGTGGATTATACGACAACATGTTAGTATAACAAAAGCATAAATGTTCTAATAAATAAGATGCACTCACTGTCTCCAACAATGGCTTTTAGTCCAAGTGGTGCCATGATGCTGCGTGTCCAACTCTTCTCACAGAAAACTGACCGGTCCTACAATTACTGTCAAGTCCATAAGAACAAGTAGCACACTTCCGTTCCAATTTATCCAAAATAAAAGCCTTCAGTTAAGAAAGTAGTGCAGTGCCATTGGTCAAATAAGTAAATAATATTAAAGGTCCCATATTGTAAAAAGTGAGAATTTCATGTCTTTTATATTATAAAGCAGATTTAAGTGCTATATAAATACTGTTAAACTATCAAAATGCCCAATATACAGAGATATACACACAGCCCGTATACAGAAATTGTGCATTTGAAACAAGCCGTTAGGATTTCTGTCCATTTGTGATGTCGCAAATAAACAATATTTAGACCATTACACGGTTTTAAACGTAAATATTCTAAATGTGTCCCAGTTTATTTCCTGTTGCAGTGTATATAAATAACATCAGCTGACAGGAAGTAAACATGGACCCACACTCTTGCCTAGCAACGCAATTCTGTTGCAATTCCGTTGAAATGCACTAAAACGGAGCGTTTCAGACAGAGGGTAAATACAGGTATATTCAGGCAGACAGTATGAGGAAAATAAAGTTATTTTTTAACATTACAGCATGTAAACATGTTTTAGAAGAAACACAAAATACAAGTATGATCCTGAAAATGAGCATGATATGGGACCTTTAAATGGACTACTGCGTGTTTCAACAAGGAGTTTACCTGTGTGGAGACATGAACATTTCGGCCAGCATGGAAGTTCATTCTTGACCTAGGGATCAGTATGTCAAGGTCCACTATGTAGCTTTTCTTGAGGTTTCAACCACATCTCACAGTCCTCATCACACAAGGGAGGCTCAGATGTCATGAAGTGACCCAATAATGGACTTCAGCCACATGATAACAGGTGGTCACACATGGAAGGGAGGTTCCAAGATGGTCTCTGAATCTCGTCCTTGAGCTTTTCTCCAGTCATCCACTGACTGCTGGTCCATCACTTTGATGCCTTGGCTCCATTCAACAGGGAGTCAGCACTTATACCGCAAACCATTCAACACCTCAAGATCTCTGCTGGTACACCCTAAACACAGGAGCCTCCCTGAAGGAAGACTGGAGTGACATCATCATGCTATCACATGTAAGAGCTGGGGGGGAACACTACATCAGTGAAACAACAAGGACCCTTGAGAATAAAAACACTAGAGACAAACAACTGTATGTAAACACCAGACCAAAACCGCTCACAGCATCCACTGGGAATATCATTTAGCAGTGTACTTGCTACTGAAATGACTGACGGCAGTGTAGTAGTAAACCACAATACAACTTTTTAACATCAAATGTTCAAAATAACTATATTTAAAAGGAAAAAAATGAAAATCTATTAAACCACAACCACAAATACACTGTGTAGCGTACAATGTTTGCTGTATGAAAGAACTGAACTTAATCTTTTGAGTTAGTTTTGTATTTATAGTATAAGATGCAACCATAGGAATCCCTGAGAAACAGTTAAAGTGATAAAAATGATTTATTACCAGATGAAATTAAACATGAAAAAACAACTGGAACTATGGCTGTTTTGGAATTTACAGCAGAAATTCAAGGTGATGCGCATAACTGACTGTTGATATGATAAACCACATACAGAACGTAGACTGTATGATACAGAGCCATATGTGCACATTGACAAAAAAAAGTAAATGTATACAACTGCTACAATATAGACCCGTACAACCACACATGTAAATTTGACATGGTGAATAGAAAATAATATATTGTTTTACTTGCATATAAAGTGAAAAAAGAATTTGTATATCTGTACTAATTTACTATATAAAACTTTGGAGGAATTACTGAGAGTATAACTGAAATCAACTTTTTACTGTGAGGAATTATAGGAAAAAATCAGAGTTTTTAACCAACTTTTGTGTACTGTTTGTACTGTTTTTTAAGCATTTTGGAGGCATTTGGAATTCTTGTCTTAAGTCTGACTTTTTAAAGGTATAATATGTAACATTTGTCGGTTGGTGTTTGTTAAAACACAGCATTCAAAGTTGGACACCCGTCCTTGAGAGAGGGAGAGAGAGCAGCGATGGAGGAGCGAGCTATAGAGTGAATGAAGAGAGGGAACGGCATTAGTGAGAACAAAGCAGTGAATCAGAGAAATAAAACGTTATTGTTAGTTTCACGGCAGATATGTTTTTAAAACATGAATAAACACACCCACACCTCCACACAACCCTGCGGGAAGGTGCCGCGTTGCCGGATTTTGAATGAATGCAGCCGAAGGGCAGGCTTCATCCTCTCCTCTCTGCTTGGTGAGTGTGCCTCGGTCAAACTGACACAACTCTGCACACAGCAGAGGGGAAATACTGGAGCACATAAACTCACACAGCGATGTAACAACCCGTTCTCATCTGTCAAATACGGCTGCTTTGTATCTGACAGAGCTAAAAGTGGACTTTCAGAGTATCAGGCGTCGAGGGCCGGGACAAAGCGTCTTTATTTGATGACCGGAACAGACTGAACACTCATACGTGTTGATATTGGCTGGGGGTTACGCCCCCACATGGGGCCCAAATGCTCTTTGCTGGCGCGCAGAAGAGTCCCAAACCCAACAAAATAATAAGAAAAGAGAAAATACAAGCAGAGGACAGGGTCTCTGTAGATACAGGCACCACCACACACTTCTAGGAAGTGATAATAAGTGATAATTGAGAGGGATTACTTTGATATCAGTCTATACATTGTTTTTTAGGAAATTATTGCATATTATACCTTTGACACTATTCAATGGGGCACTAGTTGTGTTGCTGAATGCAGTCCAGTAAGCATACAACGGACTATAGTTTATAAGCTTTTATTTTGAAAACATGTCAAAACCGGAAAACCAATGCCTACTATTCAGTTCTGACTTGCATTGCCAGAAAAATGTCAAAAGGCATTATATGAAATAAATTAAAAATTAAAAAAGCACAAATAAAAGTAAATAAGCGTATTTAAAGTATACATTTTTATATGATGTATTAATGTCATATTTAAATATGAGCTGTAATTATTCCATGGTGCAGATGTTGGAAGAAGTTTCCTGAGAATCAGCTGCAGAGTAGAGGACAATGAATGAATGAAAACACGGATTAAAAACGAATTAACAACGACTCCCTGGTGTCCACAGAGACATGATGACATGATGACATGATGTAGGAGCGCACTTCAGACAGCTCTAGAAAAGAAGTGCAGTGTTGTGGTTGGAGTCCATGAGAGGGCAGCAGAGGAGCAGTATACTGCATGTTAGAGCTCTGCTCAGCTCAGACTACAGCAAAGAGATCTCACTCTTTTAGAGGAAAACATCATCGCAAACTTGTGTCCACACTCCTCTGAGCCATGTTTTGTACCAGCTTCCATGTTTTGTACCAGTGTTCAGTTCAAGCTCTTTTTATTGAACCAGAAACATTCCCACGGTGGCACACTGACCACTGACATCTGCTGCTGCTGCTGTTAGCAGATCAGTAAAGTGCGTCCTGGTGGAAACTCCACCTTAATCACGGTGACTTGTGATGCATTCAGGTCACATCCAAAAAATATTTTTAACAATTGAAAAAGTAAGTTATCTTCTAGAAATGTCCCACCATTGACGATCTTCTTGCTCGTTACTTCGATTGCCCAGATGAAGCAGTATTTGATCACGTTAAAGTGAGGTCAGCTGTATAAAGCATACATCATCATCATCAAGGGTAGCCTATCTCATATTCACAATCCAGTAGTTTTAGACTGAATACATTGAAATGTTACTACTTTTAGGCCAACAAATAATAAATAGTAGGCTATATAAAACCAATATATTCTATTCGCTGCTGCCGTTATTGATTATAATTTACAGTCTGTAATGCACATTTTAGATTATAATTTACAGTCTTTAATTCACATTTTTGCATATTTTTAGATTATAATTTACAGTCTTTAATGCACATTTTTGCACATTTTTAGATTATAATTTACAGTCTGTAATGCACATTTCTGCATATTTTTAGATTATAGTATACAGTATTTAATGCACATTTTTGCATATTTTTAGATTATAATTTACAGTCTTTAATGCACATTTTTGCATATTTTTAGATTATAATTTACAGTCTTTAATGCACATTTTTGCACATTTTTAGATTATAATTTACAGTCTGTAATGCACATTTCTGCATATTTTTAGATTATAGTATACAGTATTTAATGCACATTTTTGCATATTTTTAGATTATAATTTACAGTCTTTAATGCACATTTTTGCATATTTTTAGATTATAATTTACAGTCTTTAATGCACATTTTTGCACATTTTTAGATTATAATTTACAGTCTGTAATGCACATTTCTGCATATTTTTAGATTATAGTTTACAGTCTTTAATGCACATTTTTGCATATTTTGAGATTATAATTTACAGTCTGTAATGCACATTTCTGCATACTTTTAGAATATAATTTACAGTCTTTAATGCACATGTTTGCATATTTTTAGATTACAATTTACAGTCTGTAATGCACATTTTTCTGCACATTTTATCTTATAATTTACAGTTTTTAATGCACATTTTTGGTTTATAGTTTACAGTTTTTAATGCACATTTTTGCATATTTTTAGATTATAATTTACAGTCTGTAATATACATTTCTGCATATTTTTAGATTATAGTTTACAGTCTTTAATGCACATTTTTGCATATTTTGAGATTATAATTTACAGTCTTTAAGGCACTTTTTTTACACATTTTTAGATTATAATTTAGTCGTTAATGCACATTTTTGCACATCTTTAGATTTTAATTTACAGTCTCTCAAGCGCATTTTTGCACATGTTTATAATTTTCAGACTTTAACGCATTTTTTGTAATATGTCCATATCATCTGTCACTTTATGTACATATTGTAATATGTACATACCTGTCACTGTAAATATAAGTCCTACTCACTGTACATACAGTAGCCTATATAGACATCTTCACATGTACACAATCATCCAGTATAATGTTTATCCATTCAGTATTTATTTATTTGCATTATTTGTATTGTTTACAACCTCCAGAACACTTGACTTGTACTTTTATTTTTATTATTGTATTCTTATTTTATTGTTGGTCATTGTTGTACCTAGCTGTTTCTATTCTGTGTAAGTATTTTGAGAGAGCTGCATCAAACCGGAGTCAGACTTCATGTATGTAGGCAGTAGGCTACTTGGCATATTAAACCTGATTCTGATTCTACAGAAAAGAGTCATTTGTTTCTCCACCGGATTCCTGGCAGTCTGTGGAGAAGACTTGGAAACACCAAACCTCCATGTTGAGGATATCATTTACAGAAAATAGCTATAACAGAACAGTTCACTGATTTGTTTGTCCGAATCCAAACCAAATCATTCAAATATTTTGGAGACTTTATCTTTCGGTGTCGGGATTGTGAGAGACTTTGACTCGTCACCTCATTTTCCCACCTCACCTGAACGCACCGCAGCTGAAGGTGGAGTTGTTCTCCTACTTTAACTTTAACGGAGGGAGGGTGTGTCTCTCTCTCTCTCTTTCTCAGACAAGTCGCCGTCACTTTGCCACTTGGCTAACTTTCTTTCTCTTCTCCTAGCGGCCGTCTCTTCTCCAGACTTCACTTCCTCCAGGTTAATGTCGGAGAGGAGGTGAACGGACTTCTTCAGGAGTCTACTACATTACTCTCATCGGATTCCTCTGCGTTAGTTTTAAACACTGTAGTTGTAGACCCGTGGAGTCGGTGTGGGATTTGTGAGTTTCCTCCACCATGGGGGACGTGATTTCCAGTCACCTGGATGAAGCCAAGCGGGAGATTATCACAGGTGAGGAGCGCTCTGTTGGACGGTTGTTTGGCGTTTTAGCACATGTGCGTTTTTGCGCAGCGGTCACTGACTAATCTGTTAGATTGTACATCAGAGTGGTTTCACTACCAGCGTGTTATGCGACTCTACTACTGCATACTGCTTTATACTGACTTGGTCTTGTGTTGCAATAACCGCGAGGTACCGAGGTACCGAGCTGGATCCCAGCAGGCCAGAGGACAGCTTTTAAAAACAACTGGGTCACTAATACAATATACCTCCTCACTCTGGCAGATCATGATGAAGAGACCTGAATACAGTCTGAAAAACGTTGATATTTCCTGTTTATTTCATTCACCACTTCTATGACAATTATTGTAAAGTTTGGCACTCATTTTAAAACCCTACTACAGCTGTTTACTACGAGCTTTTCATTCTGTCACAAAAACATTTCTTGTGAGGAAAATTGTTGTATTTCTTAATTGTTCTTGGCCTGATAATGGTCAAATATACTGGCATGAAATATATATTTTACCTGACTTTACAAAGTCCATGAAGTGTAACTTAACATTATGAAACATTAACTGCACTTAGATTAATTTCCAGAAACAATCGTGTTGTCTTGACCTCTGGCCTCTGGCAGCTCCAGCTCTGATTCTAGCCGTTTCTTGTCTTCTACAATTTCACTTTAGTATCATTAATGTAACCATGACGTTTAGATCTGTTACCTATTAGTAAAGTCAACATACAAGTTCTGTTACTTCTCTAGGTTCTGTTTGGTCTTTAGGGGCTACACTAGGGATGCACCGAGCCCACTTTTTCCGTCCCGATACCGATACCTGATGGGCTCTGAGTATCGGCTGATATCGAGTACGGATCCCATACCGATGAATCAGCTGTATGCCTCACTGTGTGGAAGTGACTGGGATCATTCTTTAATGTGTAAGGCAACATCAGGCCTGACTTAAACATCGCTTTCCTAACTTTGTAAAACAAAATGTAACAAATAAATATATAGATAGAAATTTACTAATAGTAATTATTAAAATAGTATATCATACACCGGCAACCTGATAAAACATCTTCAAAATTAACAGGAATTACAATTCAAATGTAAACCTTTTTTAATACGGCAAATAATCGGTCAAAACTTAAACAGGAATTCAAATTTGGGTATATAATGTACATATAAACATAGAATTGAATTGAATAGATCGGCCCCATGGTACTGATACCTCTGAATATCATCTGAATGTGGTGATAAAATAGCGATCACAATATCCCGTCTTAAACCTAAAAGTTATTCAATTTACAAGATGTCAAATGGAGAAAAGCAGCAAGTTTTCACATTTTGAGAAGCTACAATTGAGAAATGACTTAACAATGAGTTGATTATTAAAGTTAGGGCTGCAACTAACCATTATTTTCATTAGTGATTAATCTGCCAATTATGTTCTCGATTATAGCCTGATTTCTAAGGAACACGGGTGGAGCTGCATCCACCAGCCCCACCCTGTCTATTGACTAAATCACAACTTTGTCACCCACGCTCACGTCATGATCATTTGGACTTTGAGCTCACTTTAAATATATAAATAATGCTGACAAGGCCCAACCCTCTGATCTTTTATCCTGAGTTGATGAGCTGTTAATAGGCGATGTGTGAGATTAATGTATTTGTAGAACAGCTCTCAGTTTCTAACTACTTTCTCTCATCAAGAACCGAAAAGAACCCTCAAAAGATAGAGGCAGGCAGCGCCCTTTTTCAGTTTCAGCTCTTATAAATGAGCATTTGGCCTGTTAGAACTTGTTCGTTTGTAAGTGATGTGAGATCCAGAGCAAAGTTGACTGGAGCACAGAATGTACGGTACAGGTTGTGTACAATACAAAGTGCTGCTACTTATACTGATGTGTATTTAGCCCAGACTGAAATATCTCAACAAATACTATATGGGTTGCCACATAATTTTGTATGTAAATGTATGGTGCCCCCTTCCTATGTCACGTGCAGGCTCATTAGAATATAACCCCCCCGCCCCCCCATGTCAGTATCTCCCCCCACAGCTTGAGAACTACATTTGCAAAGGTGCACAATATTTTTCGCACAAGCCAATCAGAGCAGACTGGGCGATTTTGGGAGGGAGGCTTAAAGAGACGGCGTTTCAGACAGAGGGTGAATACAGGTCTATTTAGACAGACAGTTTGAGAACAATAATGTTTTTTTTTTTTTACATTAAAGCATGTAAACATGTTCTAGTAGAAACCCCAAATACAAGTATGAACCTGAAAATCAACATGATACGTCCCCTTTAAGGTGTGGTGCCCAGCCCCAAGGATTGATCACCAACTGGGCAAAGTTAGTAACTCCCCTTTGGCTCCAGACAGTCCCTCATGTGAACTATGTTGTAATTGAATTATCAGTAGGCCTGTGGTTAATAGCTAGGATACATATGCAATGCAAAGTGTGGAAGGAAGCTCCATTTTGCCCTGGGGGCCTAGGGGGGGTTAATCCACCCCTCACCCAGATCTATGTACTTTCTGTACAATTCTTTATTTGAACCTTTTCACAATGATGTGAGGAAATAACAACTTTATCCCACTTCACCCGATGGCCTGTTGGCCTTCCTCGACCCCGCAGATCCACTGACCTTTTCTGTGTTGCATTCACTTTCCACCCTTGAAGTCTGCACAACGTTTTAGAACACATGCAGCTGACTACCTTTCAAGAAATGGAGAAAGAAAGTGATGTTACAGGCCAAGCGTCATCTTTTTTTGTTTAATGCCTTCAGTGGCCACTTCAGAGTGAGGCACACACACACACACACATGTATCAGATGTGGAATCTGAGGAATGCATGAAAAAGCGTGTGTGGCTGGATGGAACCCTCCTTCAGGCCTTGAGCTGCACAGTCAGCGCCACACAGTCTCTGCTGCCAAGACAAGTCCAGTGCCTGGCTGGCTTTAAGGGAAGTGCCTGGATTTATCATTAAAGCCCTCCACACACACACACACACACATTCACTCATTTAGTTCATTCCTGATGCATTGAGAAGGCAATAAACCACTGTGCCAGAGATCAAATTGGTAAAATACTTTCTTTTATGGACATGTTTCCTTCTCAGAGTTCTGGTTATCACGTTCATTAGATTGCTTCATCAATCAGTGCCATTGTATTCAGGAGATGATTTATGACCAGCTGATGAATTGGCCACACCTATCCGTTGTCGCGTCGCCGTTAGAAAAGCCTCGCCTTTTTTTTGCTGATAAGAATAACTGCGGGAGTCCCAGAGCGGAGTCATATGTTAACCAGCTAGCAGCGTGTTCGACTGCCCTCGTAACCTCCAGCATGAGGTCAGCTTTGGAGGGAGATGTGGGGGTGTGTAGTGGCTGGAAATGACCCAGATCACATGGCTAACCTCTCATTTCCTCTTTGGAAACTGGCATGCACGTGTGTACTCTAGTCAGGCTTACGCATGTGCACATGCACATGGAGAAGCTGTTTTGCTATTGCGTGTCAATTTAAAATGACTGCAGTAGCAATGGCGGTCGAACACCAATACACTCACTCACGCTAATGCACATGAATGCAAAAAACACTTTGTCCTTTTATTTATTTGTCATTTATTCATGAGAATGGAACATCATTTACCTTTACATTCATTCAGATTTCATAAGGTCACAATAACGAACGATCAAATACACAAAATGAGTAAATTTGTAATTTAACACAATTCTGAGAGTAAAGAATGGAACAGAATGTCCACCTTATCATTTTTCTCCTTTTTAAAGGTCCCATATTATGCTCATTTTCAGCTTCATACTTGTCTTTTGAGTTTCTACTAGAACATGTTTACATGCTTTAATGTTCAAAAAACCCTTTATTTTCCTCACACGATCTGCCTGAATTATACCTGTATTTACACTCTGTCTGAAGCGCTCCGTTTTAGTGCATTTCAACGGAAATGCGTTGCTAGGCAACAGTTTGGGTCCATGTTTACTTCCTGTCAGCTGATGTTATTTACATACACTGCAACAGGAAATAAATTGGGACACATTTAGAATGTTTACGTTTAAAACCGTATAATGGTCTAAATATTGTATATTTGTGACATCACAAATGGACAGAAATCCTAATGGCTTGTTTCAAACGTGCAATTTCTGAATATGGGCTGTGTGTATTTCTCCGTATATTGAGCGTTTTTTATAGTTTAACAGTATCTATAAAGCACTTAAACCTAAATATAAAAGATATGAAAATTCTCACTTTTTACATAATGGGACCTTTAAACACCATGGAGGGTCCCGACCCATGAGTTGGGAACCACTGCTCTGAACAACTTGATAAAGTTCTAGAAATGTAACCGGGGACCCCAGACTTAATAAAATGCATAGAGCAGTGCTAACTTGGTCAGTGGGGGAGAGGCCAGGAAACAGGAAATCCTAATGGGGAGTGTTTTTCCCTGCCTCTGTTAAATCTTCAAGCTCTGGAGAGAAAGTGTTAGGTGGCCAACAAGCTGGCTCTCTGTGGCCTGGTGAGGTGTGGCACTCTCACCTTCAACACACACCCTGCTCAGCACAGAGAGGCTTGTTTTAAACAGGTTCAGATAGCGGAAATACCTGCTGCTGGGACCCCACGCACACACACTCCTGTTAGAGGCAGAGCAGGTCTGAAATGATCTCATGAGGTAAACTTCAACAAACAGAGCCACAGAATGTTTCTAGTGAGGTTACTTCATAATGAAACCCAAAGTAAAGGGATAACTTAGAGGGGGAGATTGCTTCATGAAACCTAGCTCACTCCCTCAAAAAAATGTACGCCAACTTAAAGGGACAGTGTGTCGGATTTGTTGTCATCTAGTGGTGTGGTTGCAGATTTCTGTAGTGGTCCCAGTAACATTTGTTCTCAAAGTGTACGGAAGTAGTATATCATATGACATGGTTAAGATATGCTTGAGTCAATTAAAGCTTCAGTAGGCAGAAAGTTTTTGGGCAAAAATTCCATAATAACCTTTCAGCATATTGTAATTCAAGTGTTCTGAGAGAAAACTAGACTTCTGCTCCTCCTCATGACTCTGTTTTCAGGCTTTAGAAAATCTAGCCTGAGACCGAAGTCTTTGGCCAATCACAGGTCATTTCAGAGAGAGAGAGCGTTCCTATTGGCTGTGCTTCAGCTGGTGGGCGGGGCTTGGTATTTCCTCAACAGATCACAACATGGCTGCCGGGTCACAAACGTTCTCAGTTTTTCAGCTAAACAGTACACTACAAGATGTAGAAAGAGAAATAGTCATTACAGTAACAGAATATTGATTCATATTTGATCAGCGCTGCCTAGTTTGACCGTTTGGTCAGAATTCGTGAGTGATTGACAGCCGGCTCTCATAGACGGAAGCTGAACAGCAGACTCCAGATCAGCTCTTACTGCTTGTTTTCCTCCGGTCTGTGAAATCTTGCAGATGCCGTTAGGAGCACTGGAGGACACAGAGGAACATGATTTTTTTCAGATTAACTGTTTCATGCACTACTGTCAGGATATAGTGACCGTTTTATAAAAATAACTTTATTAATCATATTTGCTCCATTTCTACCCACTGCAGCTTTAATTGACAACTGCTTTAATTCAATAAATTCAACAGTGTAATCTTGCTATTATCAACAAGTTGTTGTTGTTTCTACAGTTCTGAGTGACTGTAACTGCCCCGTGTTACTTTTGCCCATTTCATTGTGCAGTTTATTTTCTTTAAATGTATCATATGTACTTTTACTTAATGTGCCTCGGAGTTGGTTAGGATCACATACTGATCAACACTGGTGGTCCACCTTTCTGAGCCAGGAAAAAGCCTGGAGCAGAGCACTGATGTTTCCCTGTTGGCTAGAGTGCACTCTGAAAAAGAGAAATGTTTGAACTAAAACTCCTGCCCTGCCTCTAATTACCTCCCATTAAACATGTTTAAATCTAGCTACATTTGTACTCATTTAGGGCTCTAAATCCGCACACAAGCACAGCCGCTGCTCTCGCTTCAGCTCTGATGGGAACAGTCTAAATTTATGAGTCAGCCTATGGGTCTATCTCAGTGGAATGTTTTTGTTAAAGGCACTGTGGAGAAAGGAGGAGGGGGGGGAGTTCTCTTGTGGGTCTATTAAATAGCAGTCTGGTCTCCGCTCAGATCTCTATATGCTGAAAGTGTTCAACTGACGTCAGTGATAAGACAAGCCGCCATGTACGGCAGTGTTGATTTGATAAGATTACCACAGTGATGGAAGACAAACACGGCGGTGTCATTAGAGCTGATAGCTGGCCTCAGCACCGCCGAGGCCCCCTGGACAATTAGTCTGGTAGCCGGCTGCAGCACAACAAAGAGTCAGCTAGACTCATAGCAGCAGCTCATGATATGTTCTTACCTCTAAATCTGACATATACTTAATGAAAAAACAGATAATTCTGTGGAATGTGACCCCAGAGTTGGGAGTTGGGAGAAGTCACGCTTCGCCCAGATACACTTTTTTTATCACTTTAAATTTCTGAGTTTTCTTTTAATGATATCATCAATGTCATCAAACATGGAAGCAATGGATCCTGCATAATTTAACAACACAATACTGCAGCCTTATGTTATTTCCATCAGTTTGAATTATTTCCACTTTATTTCTGAGAAAGCATGTTTTCCTGCAGTTTGGTTTGGTGGTTGGTTCTAACATTACTCATGAAGTCGATTCACCACGTTGCACTCAAGTAAAAGTTTAAGGTACTTTACTTGAGTATTTCCATTTTTACACTTTTACTATACTCTAGAGGGACATTTTTTACTCCACTATATTTATTTGACAAATAAAGTTATTAGAGACTTAACAGATTGTTTTTGACATAAAAAAAAAAAACTACGATAAGCTTACTAAATACATTACACCAGTGGTGTAACCCACTTGGGTTTGCCTCCTTACAAAAAAGCTGAGTCTGGTAGGGTCCCTTTTTCATTTCAGATGTCTACATTTATAAGTAGTTTGCAACTCCACCAGAGACATTTTCCCTCTAAACTTCTCAAATTGTTTCATTTAAAAAAGTGTTTGAGGCCCAGCGAGGTAGAGTTAGACATTTGTATCCATTATTTTCTGATAAAAGCAAAGATTATAAAAAAAATCCAAAAAGTGAAAACAAATTTGTGTATCAGAACTTAAATTTTCATCATTCCTCTTCTAGTAATCCTCTTGTGTCCTCTGACCCTAACCTGACCCTAAGTAGACCTAAATGCCAGAAATTCACCCCACCCTCCAAATATAGACTTGTTCTCACATGACTGAAGTTCTGTACTCAAGTCAGATGACTTCATCTGAGCTACTTCTCCTTACATTTGTAATATTTTATTACAGATCGGCGATTCGCTGTTTCTTACCAAAATGCTCTCTGTGAGTCATACTTTACTTCCACTTTTAGGCCCGCAGGCTTGTAACTTTAACTTTGACCAAATAATCTGATATGGTCCAACACAGATGCTCGTGTTCTGACTGATGACTCAACCTGGACAGTTTATTTGTCCATCATTGGAAGCATTGGAAGTGCTCTAATTGTCACTTGTCTATATGCAGAATATGAACGGACCTCTGGATGCACAAAATATCTCCTTCCTCCCACAAGAGATGCTGCTCTCCCAGTCCTGCCAAGTCACCTGAGATGCATCACATTGCATTTGCAGAGTGAGCAGTGTGTTTGGTTAAGTTTAGTTAACTTGAGCAACAGTAACAGTAACATACATTACCCTTGTCATATCAGATGTGTGCTCAACCACTGTAGATAAAGGCTGTGTTTATTCCAGGCCCAGTACAGTTGATATTCAAACCTAGGAACAGTATGTGCTGCTTAGTAACACTTAGTAGGTGATTGCAGCCAGTCTATTTTTTATTATTTACTTAAGGCAATGAGTAATGATATGACTGTGAACATGATCATTGATCTTGTGGACACTGTTGTACAGAGGACAAGATGATAAAACCAACAGTCAGACATCCATCTTTAGGTTCAAGACTCTGTCTCTCCTTGTCCTTCTCTTTTCTTGCTTTTTATTCCACAGAAGGAGTTCTCAAAGTGTTGTTTGTGAGAAGAGGTACTTCAATTCATCAGCTTAGTCTCCATATGAATAGGACTTAAGACAAGCATGGCAAGATCCATTCCTAGTCCTTGACTAATGGTAGATAAAGACATGTCACACAAGGAAGGGAACTTGACATACAGGCGCTCACACATTCATACCCTGGGATTCCTGAAGAGGCCCTGCCCAGTAAGAAATACCTCAAGTAGTCATCACACATCTTTGTTGGAACATTTGGCCATGAAATCTGCTTAATCTGGGATGTTTTCAGTCGGGAAGTGGACGGTCAGTGGAAATATTGAAAAATTTGCTGACTAGTGCAGCTAGGACGGTGAAATAAGGGAAGCATTGTCTTTGAGTGCATCTCCTGCTGTCTTCAATTGTTTGAAATGAATGAGGTCTTTGATTCCCCTCAGTTGTCTGACGCAGTCTGGTAGTCATGTGATCACGCTGAGTGACTTTCCCCAAAGAAGCATCTCAACCGTGGTGTATTTCAAAGCGACCACTTTGAAGCAGCTGCTGTCAGTCTTTGCCAGATGGATGAAACTGAAGATCAATGTTCCACTGATGACTTTTTAAAGGCTAGTAGTACTAGGGATGTGGCGCTGAGGAAATTTTCCTAGCGGTTAATAAACTTGTGACAACACCGGTGGTACCGATTACACCGGACATTTTACAAGAATAGATGACGGTCAGTATGTGTAGTGCTCTTACTTTAATCTTTAATGTCGTGTGGCTGTGTGTCTGGTCTCTCCGGTCTCTCCGGTCCTGCACACCGGCTGTGCCCGCTCCGTCCTCCTTGCGGCGATTACCTCATTAACATTATGGTTCCCTTATAGCAATGGGTTTAAATTTGAAATATTGCCAAATAGACAAGTTTGCTTTTCGCTTCAACACCGAATCCTCCGCCATCTCTCGGTCTGTCAACTCTCTCTCGTCCTGTGAGTGTGTGTGTGTGTGTGAAATATTCCACCTGCTACTCTGAGCTGAGACTCCGTACGGAGCAGACACTTTCACTTTCAGTTCGTAGCATCCGTCGTCCGACTATCTATTGATAACATGCCGCTGATACGCCAAAATGAACTAAATGGGTTTTATTTCTGTAAGAAAAAAAGCAAACGACGGAGGGGGGTGGGTGGGTACGTAATGTAATCGGTGTGTGCCCGACCACCGTGTAACACCGGCCCTGTTCAGACCTGGTATTAACATGCGTCCTCAGTGATCAGATCACAAGTGGACAGCTTTAAGTACAGGTGTGAACACACTCAAGACGCATTGAGATCAGATCTTTCAGACCACATTCAGAGGTGGTCTGGGCCACATGTGGCCACATTCTTTTAGCAGTGTGTACGCGAATGCGTCCTGGCCACATTAAGGACCGCCTACTCATCTGATGTCCAGCTGGGATCTGCGGGATCACCGCGCCCCTCAGGTGAACAGACAGGCAAGCGCTCGTCTGCCTCACAGCATGGAAACGGCCTCTGTGCTCTACTGTATTCTGTCAGTACTAGGGATGTCCATAATGAACCGTTAAAGCGTTAACCGACATTAAGCATTTTAACCGATTAACGCTATCGGTTAAAACGGTTAAAAGAAATGTTAATAATTAACTCAAAAGCTGAGCGGATCAGAGGAGCGGCTCGTCACTTTAACAGCCCACCTTAAGAGGCGGAGCCGGAGTTGTAGGATTACAGGAAGTCGTCTCCGGTCTCTCCGGCTCGCTTGAGTGGAGCGGAGGAGTTGTAGTTTCGTAGCATTTATTAGCCGACAAATAAATTGTACACACACTGCTACACCTACGTTCACAGCTAGAACGCCACCAACAACCTCACACTCACCGCCAACACACACACACACGGTCTGTTGGAAACTCGCTAAAGTTACGCAGACTACGTGTGCGGCGGCGAGCACGAAGCCTCCGGCGATGCTAGAGCTGCTAACGTAGCACAAATACACACACTGTTTGTTGGCTAAAGTCGCTAAAGTTCCGCCGGGCAGACACACAGCTGACAACCTGCTAAACTAAACTAAATGTGCGGTGGAGACTTTAACTGGAAAAGTGGCTGCATGTCTGCGACACTACACGCAGCATCGTAGCTGCTAAGTTAACGCTCCCGGACGGTGAACTGGGGACTCCCGTCAACCAATATCTGTTGTGCTCCTGCAGCTGGTACACCGCTGCATGTGAGGCACAAATCTTGTCGGTCAACGGTTAATAATCGGTTAACGAGGGTCGGTTATTGGTTATGTGATCCCTAGTCGGTACATCTGTATTTTATTAAAATATACCTTATCTATAGGCTACATATCTACAGACTATCAGACTGGGAACAGGAAGTGCATTATCATCATACTGTCGGAGATGTGTCGGTGTTTTTGTTCCGCTGCTTTGCGTGGATCTGACACCCACCCGCCCGTCCGCCTGACCACCCACTCGCTCTCTCCTCCCGGCTCTCAGGAGCTCTGCACCCCGCTGTTGTCTGGCAAAGGCAGCGGTGCTAGTGGCGCAAAACCTTATGTTTTGATGTTATAAAAATGTTAATAAAATGTTCCCGAATTCACGATATTACTACTGACAGTCCTGTAATATTACATCACAACGTCTGCTGTATTAGCCGTGTGTTTACTACGTGTTTATTTCATATAGAGCGGGGAAGTGAGATCGGATCACAAGTGGCCACTCAAGACGAAGAAGATGTCAGGTGTGAACAGACGTACTTAAAACTGTCCACTTGTGATCCGATCACTGAGGACGCATCTTAATACCAGGTCTGAACAGGGCCACCGACTACCACGACAAGCCTAGTTAGTACTAGTCACAGATATTAGTACTGGTATACATATCAGTGGATTGAATTAGCTGTCAGACAGTCTGGTCAGGAAACAGAGCTTCTTGAAACACGACACAGTAATAAAGACGCTAAAGGTCTACAGAACTGCACTAGTGAAGTTATTCTAGCAGTTCCATCAGCAGGGTCAGGGAGGAGGGAGCTCGGGGGGGTTTGTACCCTCTCACACAAGCTTTCTCATGTGTAGTCATATATGGAGCTTAGTGCTGTGAGACTAAGATGAGTGTTAAACACATACAGATGATTGCATTGTTACTGATTGTCTGTGGGTATTAAATGTCAGCCCATACTCTGTTTTCTGGTCCCCCTCCTATGATGCACTCAACCTGCGGTGCCCGGGCTCCTCCCACCCAAAAGGTTCAGTTAATTCAGTGGTTCTCAAACTACAGGGCGCACGTGACCGTGGGAAAATGTGACGCGCGATTAATGTTTTGATGTTGGAATCTTTTTCACTGCAGAACAGAAAACAAATCGTTTCTTTTTACATCCGTGGTAGCCGTTGTTTTCATTCAGACAGACAGACAGTCTGTAGGTTTATAGAATGGACAGATATTTGACAGGGACAAAAAGAAAAACAGACGATGCTTCTGGGTCAAACAAGACAACGTGCTCATCTGGCGGTAATAAAAAAAAGATATGATGAAGTAGAGCTGCACCGAGTAGCTTCATTCATAACGTTGAAATTCTAATCATTATTAAATCTCTTCCCTCCTCTCTCTCAAACACACAGAGCGAGTGTTACAGAGATGGACAGAGTGCTCTGTCCATCTCTGTAATTGCCTCAGTCCAAAAGTCAAAATTTATTAAAAAAAGAGAGATTGTGTTATTTCCAAAATTCACTACATGTTTTTTTATCTAATTAAATATTCTGCTTCAATCCATATTTTTCGTCGTTCAGCCTTTCAAAAACAACAGTTTCACTGCAGTTAAAACTTTTTTCTCTCCCACACGCACCTGTATTAACGTGGCGGTCTAGGAGCAATCCAACAGCACCATAAATTACATTTATATAAATATAAATAATAATGAAGGCGGTGGGAGATGAGGAGAGACCAGAGTGTATTTTATGTCTGAAAACTCTGGCAGCTGACAGTATGAGACCCAACAAATTAAGAAGACATTTAGAAACATTACATCCCAGTCACGTCAATAAAAAAAGTGGTTTGATAAAGTTTAACTCTCGTCCTACCAACCTGTTTAACATACTAGGACTACCGACTGAAATATCTATAAGAAACAACCATAACAGGAAAATGTTAACTTATTTCTTCTCAAAACATTATTAGTCATATAATTAATGTCACCTGAAGAAAAACAACTGATTTATTATTTTAGGAAAGTTACAGTTATGCATATTGTGTAAAAGGAAAATAGACCCAAGCACATGAGGAAGTCTGCTGCATCTGTATCCGTCTCCTTCAAAATGACTTCGCACCGTCGGCTCTAGTCTGCACACGTCGGAGGATTTTTGGCCGATTCAGAATGTTGCATCTGCGGCTGAGCCCGTCGACGAGAGAAATCCCTCTGATTGGCTGTTCAGCTTAAGCGAATCAGTGCACGAGTAGAGAAACGGAGGTGAGGAAAGCAAGCCAACGAGTAAAGTCAAGAGGACAAACGCAGAAGGCTCTTTTAATTTTTCATCTTCATCTCATCTGATCATTCCAAAACACGGATATTTTCACAACGACATGGCCGTCTGGAATGAAGCTAAGTGGTGAGAGAGAGTGGTGTTTGTTTCATGTACGTATCATAACAACGGCTCGTATATCCGCCGTCTTCGATCTTCCGGTTTCCCTTTTTGAATGACGAATACGGACTACCTCCGCCTGCTGGTGTCGAGAGTTACTTCATCTCACGCAGGCACAGAATTTCCGTGTTAACTGGCTGTCGGCTGTAGTCTTTGCGGTGTGTTTGAGGGCAACTTGTTGGCCAAGACGAGGCGACATGAGGTGACGCAACAGACGGCATTCATCGCCGCTAGTTCTTTGATGTGGAGTTGGTGTATCTGGGCCTTAATACACACCGTTGTGAGCGGGCAAACCAACAACAAAATAATCTAAGCTAGATAACTAGCTTTTTGGAGCTTTCAACCACATCATAGCTTTCAATCGCATCACATCATTGACCAGGAGTCAGTGGACAGCCAGAGAACAATCAAAGAAGACAGCCAGATAGGCTACACTGAATTGCCAGTTAACAATGTCCACCTCTACTATCTACAGCTAAAGCTAATAGATCCATGTAAAAGTCCACAGGACATGCTTGTTTTTTCATGGTATGCTGAGTACGTAATTAAATCTGTTTAAATGGACCACTGTTTGTCTTCGAGCTCATGAGAAAGTGAACAAAGCTGTTTTTTGTTTTCCAGGAGTAAAATCCAGTGTACCCTGCTGGGCCTAATTTGCTATATTAGCCTTATTACATTCCATCATTGACAGTGTGACTGTTGCATATGTATAAATGGTGATGCTGATGCTGACATAGTTTATTGTTAAGCCCTAATCTGGACTTTTAAGAGCTATTTTGTTCATGATGACAGCAGCCTGTCACACCAGTGACAGTACACTAAACAGAATATTACAGGAAACCATTGTGGGAAACCTGTGCTACAGGCTATATCTACTCAATGCAAAGGTTGTCAATGTTTGTCAAACATACCTAAATTGCTTGACAAATTATGTTACGTTCTATATGACTTTTGCATGATAAAATCACATCTTCTTGCAAATGAAAGTTTATGGTGGCTAATTTTAGCTGATTGTTAGCAAACATTGGATGGAGATAAGATGAGCCTTTATTGTTATTCCAGAGGGGAATTTCAGGTGTTGCAAGAGCACAAAGACAGAAATTAGTACAAATAAATAGAGATGTAAAAATCTAAATCAGAACAAAGAAAATAAGAGGTATATACAGTGGAGGAAATAAGTATTTGATCCCTTGCCGATTTTGTAAGTTTGCCCACTTACAAAGAAAAGAACGGTCTATAATTTTAATGGTAGGTTTATTTTAACAGTGAGAGACAGAATATAAAAAAAAAAAATCCAGAAAATCACATCATATAAAAGTTATAAATTGATTTGCATTTGATTGTGGGAAATAAGTATTTGATCCCCTAGCAAAACATGACTCAGTACTTGGTGGAGAATCGTTGTTGGCAAGCACAGAGGTCAGACGTTTCTTGTAGTTGGTCACCAGGTTTGCGTACATCTCAGGAGGGATTTTGGTCCACTCCTCTTTGCAGATCATCTCCAAATCCTTAAGGTTTCGAGGCTGTCGCTTGGCAACTCGAGGCTTCAGCTCCCTCCACAGATTTTCTATGGAATTAAGGTCCCCAGACTGGCTAGGCCACTCCATGACCTTAATGTGCTTCTTCTTGAGCCACTCCTTTGTTGCCTTGGCCGTATGTTTTGGGTCATTGTCGTGCTGGAAGACCCATCCACGACCCATTTTCAGTGTCCTGGCTGAGGGAAGGAGGTTGTCGCCCAACATTTCACGGTACATGGCCCCGTCCATCCTCCCTTCGATGCGGTGAAGTCGTCCTGTCCCCTTAGCATAGAAACACCCCCAAAACATAATGTTTCCACCTCCATGCTTGACGGTGGGGATGGTGTTCTTGAGGTTATAGTCAGCATTTCTCTTCCTCCAAACA
>CAKAKR010050079.1:0-15090 GCA_916700685.1 Adelosebastes latens
GGTAGCATCACCTCCAGACAACATCAGCAGGTAGTCTACATTCTCCTGAGCTCAAGTCTCAGTGGTGTCACTTGGACCCCATTTCCACCTGCTATTATCACGTGATACATCAACATCTACTGTAGTATACAGATCACGTGTTAGTAGCAGGTCTACAGGGGGTCCGTGTGGCTGATGGAGGGTGTGGCTGATGGAGGGTGTGGCTGATGGAGGGTTTAGCTGATGGAGGGTGTGGCTGATGGAGGGTGTGGCTGATGGAGGGTGTAGCTGATGGAGGGTGTGGCTGATGGAGGGTTTAGCTGATGGAGGCTGTGGCTGATGGAGGGTGTAGCTGATGGAGGGTGTGGCTGATGGAGGGTTTAGCTGATGGAGGCTGTGGCTGATGGAGGGTGTGGCTGATGGAGGGTGTGGCTGATGGAGGGTTTAGCTGATGGAGGGTGTAGCTGATGGAGGGTGTGGCTGATGGAGGGTGTGGCTGATGGAGGGTGTGGTGTTAAATGATGAAGCCTGTATGTTTCAAAGCCGTTCGTTCAAAGCTACTGATCGGCCTCCATCAACAGGTGCAGTATCACAGTTTAGAGCTCGTTTAACAGCAGCTTGTGATTCTCTCTGTTTGGATTGTTGGATTATTAGAAATATCATTACCTGCACAGTGTCTGGATGTGACTTATTATTACCTGCACAGTGTCTGGATGTGACTTATTGAATGTTTTACTACAGACTTTTGACTCAAATTCAGTTTTTCAAACCATATTCAGGCCTTTCTGACACTTTAATACACGTTTCAGATATTTATAAGATGAGATATGTTTCATCTGTTTGTCCAGTAAAGTACGGAAGCCCCAAGAGGAAAAACGTTCTGGTGATACATTTTCTAAGGTCGGGTTCACACCTAAAGGTCCGGTTCCTGAACCTTAGTGTGTCATAGTACACGACAACCGATGCCGCGTCTGGGACGCCTCACGCCGTCTGGGACGCCTCACGACGTCCCGACAGGAAGTCTAGCATGGATGATTTTTTTTTTTGTGTTCCGTCACGGCCGTGAATCTGACCGGCTGAGCTCAGACGCACACAGCTGTAAACAGAAGGCTACTTATTATGCAGAATGATGTCATCGGACCTTCAACTGCTGCCGGACCTCGCGGTAGGATATTCAGTCTAGGTTGTGTCGTAAAAAACACCACCGCCGTTGCGTCTTTGTGTCATGGAGCATCCCGTTGGGCACCCGCTTTCTCTTCTCCCTGTGATTTATATCTTTACTGTTTTATCCCTATATGTTTAGCATTAGCTCATGCGTTAGCCTCGTGTAGTGTGTACCCGGAACTAGAAAATGGATCACCAAGGCTTCCGTAGAAAAGCGGATAGGTCTGACTGTTTAGTCTCGATTACGCCGAGCACAACCGTACAGCTGTCCGCTGCCTGTTTGTGACGAATAAACACCTTGAAGGCACCTTTATGGTCCAAACACCGTGCAGGTTGTTGGTTAGTGAGAGTTCAGCACAGCTTCTGTTAAGCAGCCGCTGCTCCGTACCGCTGCTGCTGATGAGGGCAGGTTTAAAGAGGATCAACGTAGCTCCTCTGAGGCTCTACCTCAGGCCCAGTTTAAAAAAACACCATGTGAACTTTTCAAAGGTTGCCATGGTGACAGGTGAGAAATGGTATAATCCATCACTAAGTAAAAAGCAATTCCATATAGTACATCTGGTTTAACCATATCACAAGAAAAAGAAAATCACATTTGTGTGAAGTACACAAAAACAGCTAATCAAGTATATCGATATCTACTAATTAAAAACAAGAAAACATATTCATGAATACAATATACAAAAATCCAAACATATCTGTTTCAAAACCTGAAAGTCACGTTGAAGGTGAGAATCCAAATGAACTGAGATTGATCTGATACATAAAGAAAGGAGCTGCAGTCCTGACATGGATCATATATATATCATACATGGATCATATATCATACATACTGAAGTAGAGAGACTGGAGGTAGGTATTGTTCAACTGATTAGTCCATGTGTAACGGTCTGTTTGAGGTACTGTACGTATATAGGTAGTACATAACTCAGGAAAAACAACTCTAACTATTCAAAGCCAGAAAGAAAAAACAACATTTGTAGTTCTATATATATCATGTGTAGTGTCGTACAAACACTTGATCCTCATGAAACCGTCGTGTAAATCAGAACAAAATTCAAGTTAACAGTTTGTCAAACAGAAGTCCCAGTTTGCAGATAAAAGCTAAATATGTTTCATTACAATGTTAAGATACAAATTAACATTAAGGTAAATAAGAAAAAACAGTACTTAATATGTAATATGTTAGCTGCTTTTGTGTTTTTAAGTATAAAAATCAGACCACTGAATCAAGGCTTTCTCCAGGAATCTCTAAAGAAGGAAACGTCAGGTCAGTCAGTGCCACGTGGCGATGGAGACAAACTCTAAAGACGGAAACGTCAGGTCAGTCAGCGCCACGTGGTGATGGAGACCAACTCTAAAGACGGAAACGTCAGGTCAGTCAGCGCCACGTGGCGATGGAGACCAACTCTAAAGACGGAAACGTCAGGTCAGTCAGCGCCACGTGGCGATGGAGACCAACTCTAAAGACGGAAACGTCAGGTCAGTCAGCGCCACGTGGCGATGGAGACCAACTCTAAAGACGGAAACGTCAGGTCAGTCAGTGCCACGTGGTGATGGAGACAAACTCTAAAGACTACAATTATTCACTATTCTAATTCTAATCAGATATTATGAATGGAAACAACCAAAGATGAAACTACCAAACAGAACTGACTTTCAGTGTAACTGTAACGGTACGTGTCCACAGGCTCCGTCCTTTCCACGCTTCCCATTCATTGTGTATGTAAGCAGCCGTGCAATGCATTCTGGTAGCGTGGCGGCGCGATTCGAGAGACTAGGCGTCACGACGCCCGCTCCTCATTTGCATAAAGTTGAGGTCTAGTCTGCTTTATGTAAATCACGGGCGTCTGACGCGACTCGCTGCCTTTCAAAACTCCCGAGAATCTTTTAAACTAAACGTTGTTGATCTAAAATAAAGACAGATTCAGCAGCTGCAGGATTATTTATCACCTCAAATGTTTTCAGAAACACATTTCGGTGAACTGTTTTTACGTGAAATAAGAGAAGAGAGTTTCCAAACGAGCCTCCATGTTGTTTCCGGTTTGAAAGCTGGGAGCAGCAGCCCACGGAGGGAAAGTGTTCGTCCAATCAGGAGCCGAGTGTGTTGTGTCTAGAGGCAGCCCATCAAGCGTCCAAAGCTGGGAAGCGGCGCATCCCCTTGCGATAAAAAACGCCCCGGTGGACACGTACCATAACATTTGAAGCACGGCCTTAAATCCTGATGACTGACGGCTTTAGAGTCCGTCTCCAGTTAAAGGAAAGAGTCTGTTATTGTCTTGCGTTTTGACCATCATGCCTGAAGGTTATGATGACATTTCAGTCACATTGCTAAGATCCGGCAACTCTCTAGTGATGAAGTAAACACATCCTCAGTTTAACCGTCGGATCTAGAGAACACAGAACGTGAATCAGCGTCTACAGGGTGGAGAACTGAAGATACCCTGGGGATGTTGAACTGCCTTCGTAGTCCAGGCCTAACATCAGTCATATTGGGTTAAAAGATACGGCAGAATTTATTCGGCAAAAACTTTTTTTTCGCAATCAAATTTTGCCGTTTCCGTACAGCTTTTAATGCGATACTTCAAAAGGTGCATAAAACTATGTGAATGGAAACACGGCCAGTGTCTTCTCAGCTCAACGTGTGGTTTAACAACACAACGGCTAAAAGGTCAAAATGATGATATTAGGGGTGAATTCAGGTTTCACTTTTATAACGCTGTTCAGATAACGTCGTTAAAGCTAAGAGGTCAAATATTGTAATGTTATGTTTTAATAAGCATTCTTCATGTAACCGTGTCAAGGCCCTCTCTCGTCTGGCCCATCATAACCAACAGGACAGATGGTCACAAGGCTGCTGCAGTGAAACAGCTGTGGATGCACGTGGCTCCGTCATTTCTGACTTTTGCTTCTTTACGGATTACGTCGTGTTCACCTGACTGAATCGAACAAAACAGTTGCAGACAGATTGCTGTTCCTCCTTGACAAGACAACAACCAACCGGCATGACCTCGCTTTAATGTACAG
Organism: Adelosebastes latens; assembly: GCA_916700685.1. Classification (NCBI taxonomy): domain Eukaryota; kingdom Metazoa; phylum Chordata; class Actinopteri; order Perciformes; family Sebastidae; genus Adelosebastes; species Adelosebastes latens. Next base: position 4,171 of record CAKAKR010050079.1, read on the forward strand.
TATAAAGTTACAACACTAATATGTGAACGCACGCTGCCTTCCCGGGCATCGGTTTAGCGTTGTACTGAGCAACAGAGTTCATTAGCTGGTTGTGCTGAGTCAGAGGTAGTTTGAGATCATGAGAGGATATATTGCATATCAGTGACCAGAGAGCGCTGGTTTAACCAATCAGGTTCCTGGAGTTACGGTACGCGATGAGTCGTCCACTAAGTCCAGGTATCAAGTGTGTCATGAGGTAACGTGTGGTTCGTTCTTGTGGTTTTTGTTCTTGAGGTTTTGTGGATTTCTTTGCGGTGTGACGTCAATGACGGAGTCGAGGTTTTAAAGCTAAACAACAAGCTGGATGAAGCTGCTGAACGTACACCAGCTTGTTAACGTACATCTGAACAAATGGTATTCAGTAGTCTGATGCAGTGTTTGGTAGCGGAGTACCGACAGGATGTGAAGAGGTTCTATTGTTTTCTGGACTGGTAGAAGAGGGAGAGCCGAGCAGAGCTCAGGGAGAGCTCCGATGTTCTGGTCTATCGAGCAACACCGGGTCAATGAAAGCTTTAAATGCACCCTGGAGGCAGGTCGATAGAGGAAGATGGGCCTGTTTCTACAAAGATGATGTATGGGGACTCAACGGTAACAACTTCTACCTGTCTGTAAGCCAACATGATGGATAGAAAGATGTGTGTGTCTCCCTGTGTTTGGTGGCCTGACACTAGTCTGGAGGTGGTGGGTAACGGGTTGGTTTTCGAGGCGACGCTGAGATACTGGAACAGCAGACGGTTGCTCTGCATGTCCACACTGTCCCGGTCTCTTTTCTGTCTGTGGAATCAGTTAACAGTGACAGAGTGTGTAGTAGTATGTGATTAGCACCTCAGTACCACGGTGTAGTCTTCAGAATGATGATGATGATCCTCTGAGGATCCCGGATCATCCCTCACTGTGTGTGTGTGTTAGCTGCTTCTCACTGAGGAGTGTGAGTGTGTTGTTCAGAGCTGATGACGGGTCTGGTTTCTGTGTTTGTGTCTGTTCAGCCAATAAGATGATTGTATTCTTATTATAATAAATGCTGTATGCTCTTTATATGTAATACGTGTATCAAAGGGATTTAAAGACGCAGACGTATACTGACCTGTTCAGTGACAGAGAGCTAAGATGGAAGTAATTCTCTAACTGAAATGAAACCAAATAGAAAAGCATGTGGATAAAAGTCAAAAACAACAAGTGGTCAAGGCCGTCTTTTCCCTTTGAAAGACCTGACAGCTGGATGAGGTAGAGGTTTCATGGTGTGGTAGCTTAGTCCTCCTCTGGGGACTCTCCGGCCTCTTCTTCTTCTTCTTCCTCTTCTTCCTGTAAATCACAACAAGACGGTCTGCGTCATTTAAAGTCTTCCAGCTCGGTTGTAGAATGCCTATTATATATTACATATTATATATATATTCTATATTCTATATGTCCGTGTGTCTAACACTGGGGAGCGACACAGTCCTGTCCCCCTTTCTCTTCACCCTCCACACCTCCACACCTTCTCTTGAACCTAACCAAGTAGTTTGGTTTCACGTGTTTAAAACTACGAGCGTTTTCCAGCGTTAAATAGAACGGTGGTATACGTCGTCTTAGGAGTCACGAACGGTTCTGTTGTTCAGGTCTGAGGACGTGTTGCTCCATACTGTATATTCACACTCTTTCCTACTTTCTACTGCTGCACAACAGGTTCCCTCAGGATCAATCAACTTCTGTGTTGTCTTATTTCACAGCAGAGCGGCTCACAGTCTCACTTAAAGACGAGGATGACCACAACCAGAGCTGTTCAGTCACCTGTTAACCGGGTTAATGAAGCTGCTAACAAAGTGAACGGGTAATCTCTGACAGGAAATGCTCATGAGCGTGATGAGACAGAACCATCCCTGATCTGATGCACAACCATCATACTCTTTAAACTTCCCTCTCTTCCCAGAACAAGTGCCGCTGATGCACGATGACCACTGGGACAACTGACCAAATGAAATGGATTTCATTTTCCACATGGCTTCATTTTATTCAGGGAGGCTAACTGACATTATTTTATAACCCTCTTCCTCTCCCAGGCCACGGCGCTGCAGCTCCGTTCATTAGTGCTCACACACTGCAGTCCTAGAAAGGCCCGCTAAACGCTACCATGTGTGACGAGGGCAACTGAGAGCAGGAGAGAAAGAAGGTGGTGGAGGTGGTGGAGGTGGTGGTGTGGCTGGAGGACAAAAAAGAAGCTTTAATCATATTGACCGAGCCTCAGTGATATCGGTGAGGTGCATGTCATCTGCCCGGTTACTACAGCAGAGCAGCGACCCCAGACTACACTCCTACAACAGCCCACATGTCCGGTGTCACGTTTTACTGTCATTACTGTCATGCATTGCTCTGTGTACAGTGATTAGACCGACAACATCAGGTTCATATCGGGGGTTTGGGATTGATGATTCTGACCATCAACATGAACACCGAGTTCATTTATAGCCAAACCTACAACAATACGGAACAACATCCCTCCAACCACAGGATGGTTTGCTATCTGACACTAAACAGACAGAAGAAGAAGAAAGAAGAGAAGCAGGTTTCTGTTGTGTTGCATTTCAGTGGATGGTGAATGTTTAAAAAGCATCTGTTGTGAATATCTAATGAGGGTTTAGTGCAGACAGGACCTGAGTCTTGACTCTTCTGTCCCTCACACTGTTTGTCAGCCTTAGTTTGGCTCAACCATCGATGACCAGAGATATTCAGACTGTTGTAATTATGTTTTAGGAGCATGGAAACTAGGAGACCTGCAGCAGCTGAAACTTCAATGGGAAGCTGTGCTCTGTGTAAAGCTGCAGCGTTCTGTCGGGTCATGCATCCACCCTGAGCACTACTGGGGTGAAAGGGGTCTGAGGTTTTGTACAGGCTGGTGTTGGTGGGGCTGAGATAAAGCAGCCTATCAAAGTGGGAGAGCTAAATGACATTTTTATGGCTGGCGGCTCCGAGGGCCTCGCAGCGCCTCACAGTGCCTCGCAGCGCCTCCCAGCGCCTCGCAGGGCCTCGCAGCGCCTCGCAGGGCCTCGCAGGGCCTCGCAGCGCCTCGCAGCGCCTCCCATCGCTCCCAGCGCCTTGCAGCGCCTCGCAGCGCCTCCCGACTACCTCAGCCCCGTTCCCACACAGCCACAAATCAGAGGCGAGTTATGCATTCACACCAAGAAGTGGCCCGCACCAGTGAACAGAGGGAGGCTGGTGGATTCCTGGAGTGTGAGGGAATGCTGGGGGGTGGGGGTCCTGTGTCATGTTGCACTCACTTATTACCATTCTGCTCTCATTCTCCCTCTCCCTCTGATGGAGGTAGAGGTGCTCACACCAGCAACACCAAACAGCATCTGATTATCTGCTGTATGAACGCTGAGACACGGAGGATCTCTCTCTGAGACAGTACACATGATACAGATGTGCTCTCGTCCAGCCCAACCTTTCAGAAGTAATGCCAGCACGAGCGTGATCTGTTAGTGTTGCAGTATTCTGACTGCAGGACGCAGAGCGTGATCTGTTAGTGTTGCAGTATTCTGACTGCAGGACGCAGAGCGTGATCTGTTAGTGTTGCAGTATTCTGACTGCAGGACGCAGAGCGTGCGTAGAAGCCTGCCATTGTACTTGAAGTACTTTGAGTTTGAGGCGGATCATCAGGGAAAAACTACATTACTTCTTCCACAGGTTTGGGAAATCCTGCACAGTGCAGATAATAAATACCCCCAATATTGATTACAAGTAAAGAGGAACGTTTTCTTTTATGGTACGAGTTGTGCAACAGTATCAAACATCAGATGACTTAATGTGAGACGACACAGGGAGGCAGCGGGGTCTGCATCTGGACTCCAAAAACTTGGTTCTACAATATGCATATTGTCAAATGATTCCTGAGGATGTCTGTTCAATAATAAACTCACAGACAGACATCCAGATTCATTCAGAGAGTTCAACGTGAGTGAGTTTTAATTCATGTTAACGTTAAATTAACAGCATATCCAAATGTTATCCTCCTTATCCTGAAATACATGTTACCAGTTTAATAAAGGAGTGTATGTTGATGGGATTTCTTGTTCTACTTTTGTTTAGTGTCCTTGTGAAAGATGCTGAAGTGTCTTCTGACTGTGAGGCCAGCAGCGAGCAGCTGGTAGCTCGCTGAAATCTGAGGATGCTGCAGCACCTCCAGACACCCACGTTGGTTTTATACTCAAACGTTCCCTCATTTAACACAAAAAGCAGGCGGAGCACACCTGGCATGTTTATAAAAATGGTTCCGTGTATTGTTAAAATATGTGCATGCACAACAGCGGTGCAGGATTCAAAAACACACATAAACACACAAGCACTTATTCTGCCAGAGGACCAGATGAGGCTTTTTGGAAACCATTCAGCACCACAGCAACCTGAACCAGTTAATCACAAACTCACTTTACCTGGGTTTGAAAACTATGAGCGAGCAATGTACAGTAATACTTGTGCACGTATAGCCTACATTTCTTCCATACAAAATAAAAAGGTTCGAGCACTGTGTTGAAATCCAGAATAACACACAGTATTATTTTCCTCCAAGTGCATTTGTATGTGTGTATGCACAATCCTGATGATCTTACCTGAGCAGGCTTTTTCTGGACGACTTGCTGTGGCTGCAAGAGAACAGAAGGGAGAGGTTAGTGATGTCCCTCCATTAGCTCTTATTAACTAGAAGAAGAAGAACAGAACACCGTGCTGTGGACCCGCAGGTACTGAAGAGTGTTGAGGTCACACACCCAGATGGATCTGAACCGGCCCTCAGCCTGCTCAGGAACAACAGGCAGGAAATAGAGACAAACAGCAGCAGCAGCAGCAGCACATCATCACGCTGGATGATGTACAGTCTATAGAGGAAGCACTTCTGCCTGACACTCGACACCCCCTCTACTACAGCTCTCCTCCCACTTCTTCATATCAAAATAAAGATGAATGGTTTTACAGTGAAATGTGTGTCAGCCCTCTAAAGGTGCAGAACATGAGTTTGGGTCTGACTGAGGCTTCATGTTGGCCGTAAACAGCACACACACACACACACACACACACACACACACACTGTGGATGTGCTCAACAGGAAGTAGCTGTGGACCGGAGCTGAACAGCTGAGCTCTCCATTAGCTGTGAGAATGTCCCCGGTGCCGGTAAGCCCGGCCAGCTGCCGGCCCTAAGAAGAGGGAACACGTCCCTAACCCCCCCCCACCACCACCACCACCCAGCCCGGATCAGTCCAAACAGCTGGGGCTTTCTGTGCCAGCTCTGGCTGGAATGTCAGTCGGCTCAAACACAGTAATGGAGTCCATGTCAACACCGGATGGGTCCTGCATGAGGAATGCAAGCAGCAGTGGAGGAGGAATCTGGAGACTAGTGCACACAGAGAGAGAGAGAGAGAGAGAGAGAGAGAGAGGAGGATAAAACCCTCCAGGTGGGAGAACTCCACTACAGCAGCTCACACTTCACTCATATAGTCTGTTGTGTTTAGCATCACCTCGCCTCAATAGAAACATGAGTATTACATTCTTCTCTCACAAGGTCAAATCTAAAGACATTTTTCATGCTATTACTTCAAAATGAGTACAAGGTAGAATTTATTGTCCTCTCTCCATATACAATGTTTTCATCAGTTCCTCCCCGAGTCGGGAGTGGCTCATTTGTGCGCCTGCTGCCTTTCCTTGGATGTGGTAGCCGTTTCTCAGGCTCCCTCTCCGGAATCCAACCCTGATTCCCCGTTACCCGTGGTCACCATGGTAGGCACAGAAAGTACCATCGAAGGTTGATAGGTCAGACATTGGAATGAGACGTCGCCGCCACGAGGGCCAGCGATGGGCTCCAGGTTATCTAGAGTCACCAAAGCGGGTTCTGGGTCTGATAAATGCACGCACCCCCGGAGGTCAGCGCTCGTTGGCTTGTATTAGCTCTAGAACTGCCACAGTTATCCAAGTAACGTGAGAGCGGTCAAAGGATATTCTGTATACTTGCATTTCGTGCAAGTAGTATTAAGTATTAAGTATTAAGTAGTTAGCTAATATCAAATATGAATGCATTTTATATGTTTTATAGGTTGTTAAACTGATCAATAACAAGTTGAAGATTGATTCACTAATAACAATAAAGAGCACCCAGTAGAGAGCAGATCTCCACCAGAGGACTGGACTACGAAGCAGGATGTGGCGTTAGCGAGGTAACTTCAGGGTTAACCCTTCAGGGTTTTCAGTCCTACGAAGCTGGATCACTTCTTACCAGGTAGATCACCATGGTAACTGATGCTGGGTAGATCACCATGGTAACTGATGCTGGGTAGATCACCATGGTAACTGATGCTGGGTAGATCACCATGGTAACTGATGCTGGGTAGATCTCCATGGTAACTGATGCTGAACAGCTGACCTGCTCCAGAGCAGGTTATGTTCCAGATCAGAGATCAACTCATATAAAAGCACCTCCTACTGACCAATCAGAGCTCAGTCAGCAGATCGTATGATAATATTACACACATATGAAGAAGTGACTGCAGCCCAGAGAGCGCCGGCTACCAGATAAGCACATTGATACCTCCGAATCAATTAAAGTAACAACTGAATGTGGTTCCACTGAGGATGAAGACAGATGATGAAGAGTCCTCTCTGTTTACAGTCTGACAGGACAATTTACGGCCCTGCATCCAGGACAAAGTATTCCAGAGTAACCATCAATGAAACCCGAAACCTTAAAGAGTCTAACACTATGAATCAGTGGTGGGTCCAGCTGCTCTGCCCTACCAGCAGCAGCTAGTATGTGAGGGCAGCGTGGGCAGCGTGGGCAGCTCCAACCGCTCCAAGGTATGCTGGGTAAGTATGACTAAAAGTAGGAGCCCCCATCTGGGCTGAAACCCAATCCCTCCGCCGCTCCAGGAATGCGGCGCTCCGGGCTCTCGGCTCTCCAACCACCCAGCAGCCTCTTTCCACAAGTCTTCCTCCGATCAAAGAGAGAGGCCTCCGCTCTGCTGAGCAACTCGTACAGAACGCCATTCACAAAAAGCTCCACCCATCACTCCCCCCCGCTCTCTGTCTCTCTCTCTGCAGCACCACAGCAGCTGTCCTCACCACCACGTTACTGCTTCTACCACCGCTCACAGAGACGCTGTCCTCACCACCACGTTACTGCTTCTACCACCGCTCACAGAGACGCTGTCCTCACCACCACGTTACTGCTTCTACCACCGCTCACAGAGACGCTGTCCTCACCACCACGTTACTGCTTCTACCACCGCTCACAGAGACGCTGTCCTCACCACCACGTTACTGCTTCTACCACCGCTCACAGAGACGCTGCCGTCGTGTTCCAGTGTGTTCACATAAACTCCAGATCTGCTCTGGAGACAGCTCGGTGGGATCTCTTTTCTCCTGAACCTCTTCCTTTATATTTCTGATAGAGAACGAGGTGACGCAACATCTAAAGCGAGCTCCCCATTGAGCCGCCATGATCCGTCCACTCCACAACTCAACAAACAACAGGACACGGTAGTGACCCGGCAGCAGTAGAGCTCAGAACGTAGGATGGACCAGAGCGTTGGTCCTGAGGGCGCTACAGGAAACACTACCACAGAGAGTGTGACCGTTTCCTGTTAGACTATAGTGAGTAGAGCTGGCAGTGTGTCCTGAAGGCTCATGGACAGCGTTCATTCTCCGGGGAGCTTGATCAATGTGCACAATTAGAACTTAATTGATGTAAATTTTGGCCCCATGGTGGTTCTAGACTAAAAGGTCAAAGGTCAGCTGAGACGTTCATGAGCCCTAATGCCAGGATCAGACTACAGGATGTGTTTGAAGGTTCTGATGGTCACTATGTCAGATCAGACGACTGAGAGTCAGAAATTCTTGTCGTGACTTGGCCGCGACACGTGACGGACTACACGTCGGTCTCCTGTTCCGACAACACACACTCTACCGGGTTGAGTTCCCCGTTGCTACTGGTGGCCTAGACTCTCAGTATGTACCTGAACGCGTCCCGTGTAGACAGACGGAGGACTAACGCTGCTACTCTGCTGCTTTGTAAAGTCACTGAGGGCAAAAAAGAAGCTCCAGTTCCAACATTGGAAAGACGTTCAACCATCCAAGCTTCCTAGTGGAAGCCCCTTTTATAGGACCAGGGTGTCACAATGAAGGGGGATCTATCGGCAGACACTGAATATAATATGCTTAGAATGAGCCGTTTGTATAGAGAGCAGGTCCTCTCTTCACCGAGTCCACCATGTTGCACCGCCATGTTTCTAAAGTAGCCCAGAACGGCGTGGGCCGCAGTCCATAACGTTACTCGCTCCCGCCGCCGCCGCCACACACACTCTGAGCACTGGCTCTGCTCCACATGACCTTCGCTAGTCCTACAACAGCCGGCTCTAGAGAAGAACATCTATGTGTTCACATCGGCCACCGTAGCTCTCCGACACGCTCGGCACGCAGGAGAGGCTTCAGCTGGTTGCGATCTGCAACCTCACCGCTAGATACCTCCAGATCCTCAACACTGGACCTTTAAACATGTGAACTGAGAGCAGTGAGCGGGTCCATGGTCGGCTGTTGTGTGTTTGTGGTCCACGATCGGCTGTCGTGTGTTTGTAGTCCACGGTCGGCTGTCGTGTGTTTGTGGTCCACGGTCGGCGGTCGTGTGTTTGTGGTCCACGGTCGGCTGTCGTGTGTTTGTGGTCCACGGTTGCTGTTTGTGCTTGATGCTGAAGCTACTGTGACCGCTGTCGACCTTAATGAGACGATCTCACATCTTCATTAAGTGCTCTACATTACAACAGCTTCACATTTCCTCCAGCTCCAGCTGTAACTGTGATGAGTGTGCTGTCTGTGTGTATAGAAAGCGTATTGTGCTCCTGCCCTGCTGTCCTTGCAGTGGGAGTGTTAATTATCCCAGAAGATAGATGCTGCTGCTGTTTGCTCTGGTTAACCGTTACCGGGCCCGCTAACCTTTGGACCTCCTTTGAAGCCAGATGGATCATTTGACCAACCCTCCCTCCACAAACACAACGTCTGCACGGATGAAGAGTCAGTCACGAGATAGGCTTCGGATGAAATGCCGTGTTAAAGCAGGAGGCCGTTAAAGTCTGGAATGCTTCACCATTTAAACTGTTAAAATATAACTTCTCCTAATAGAGCACTTAGGGAGGTAAACATCGGACTGATCCGGCAGGTTTATAAATCACAAACCGCTGAAGTGAACTGGGAAACTTTTAGAGATACGAGTCAGTTTATTATGGAGGCTAAAGTGTGCCACTAGAATAATTATACTTTATTATTATTATTAAGTTTTTATATCATTCTGTAACTTCTGAACATTCACATTTTGGTCTAAGTATGTAGGTTTTAGCGTCAAAATGCTATTTTCCCTTCTAAAAAAATTTCCCACGTGACCTGATGTAGGTTTCTGCGTGATGACGCTGACGCTGAAAAAAATCCAAACTAACGTTGACTGGACTTGTCAGAACAGAGGACCGACGTGTAGTCCGTCACGTGACGCGGCCGAGTCACGACGAGAATTTATGACTCTCAATCGTCTAATCTGACATAGTGACCGTCAGAACCGTCAAACACATCCTGTAGTCTGATCCCTGCATTACTGAACACTTTCATGCTCCTTCTATTTTGATGACCTCGTGAGCCGTCCTCCAGCAGCGTACTCGAGACATAATCTGACCGCTATAAGGACATACTCAGGACATAATCTGACCGCTGTAAAGGACATACTCAGGACATAATCTGACCGCTGTAAGGACATACTCAGGACATAATCTGACCGCTGTAAAGGACAGCTAGCCACTCCACAAAGAAAGGAGCTGGGCCTCGTGCCAAACTTCACACATTTTGCACCATAAGATCCCAAAGTTGTCTCTTTCCTTCTGTCCATACACACTCCCCCCCCGATCTCTCGCCCACATGTGCATACTTTCTCTCTCTCTCTCTCTCTCTTGTTCTTTCTTTCCTTGAACTTGACCCCATGAGACCTCCGTACATGAGCGGTCAACCAGATTCAGACTTGGGGTTTAAACCCTGGTAGTCACCACCAACACTCACACGTCTGACTACAGCTTGTGATTGTCTGTCTGTCTCCAGATCAGCCAACGTGTTCAACGTGTTCAAACACGCAGGTCTTCCTCTAAACATTATAGCGTTGTATTCCAAAGGTGATGTGGAGGTTGTTCTGTTAACTCCATCACTGCGTAACCTCAGAGAGCTCACAGAAGATAAAAGAACAAACCTTCAACTGAGCAGTTCCACCTCGACACCAGCCATCATTATGGAATAAACCTTCCAGCTCCAGGCATGAAGCACCCCCCCCACCAGAGTTATGAATTGCACCTATCAGGGTCCAACTAAACCCGGCGATTAGGGGGAATTTGCCGAAGGGCCCTTTGTACAGGAGAAAAATGTCTGTCGTTGCGAGGAATGTGGAAAATTCCTCGCAGACAAGCAGGCTTTTGTTGGTGGGGTTTTGGGGGGGGGGGTGCTCTGAAAGGAAAGAAAGGCGCAGACAAATTGGATCGGCTCCATTTAGGAGCCTCTGCTGTTTGAAGTGAAATCTGTTCCCAGAGTATCTGGAAGGAAACGAGGAAGAGAAGTAGAGATGCAACATGTCTGCTCACACTTTCACTTCTTATTCAACTTTGCATTTACAGGAAAGAAAGTCCTGTTTTCTGTTGTTGTTGTTGAGCAGCGTGGATTCTGTTCAGCAGCGTGTATTCTGTTCAGCAGCGTGTATTCTGTTCTGCAGCGTGTATTCTGTTCAGCAGCGTGTATTCTGTTCAGCAGCGTGTATTCTGTTCTGCAGCGTGTATTCTGTTCAGCAGCGTGTATTCTGTTCAGCAGCGTGTATTCTGTTCTGCAGCGTGTATTCTGTTCAGCA
>CAKAKR010050080.1:0-16023 GCA_916700685.1 Adelosebastes latens
AATCTCCTCCTCTCCTTCTCCCTCCTCTCCCTCACGATCACACCGGCTCTTGATCCCCGTCTGTGTCGCCGTATCTCGGCAGGTAAATCCTTCGGTGGCGCTGCTACTCGGTCCCGAAAGGCGAGGAGCGCTTCAAACGAATACACCGTCCGTTGTCCGATCATGTCCGTTGGTCAGGCTAACTAAATATAATAACTAAATAAGACGGCTGTGAAAAAGGAAACTATTTACATAAAGTGTGCAGTATACTATCACTGACAAAAACTAAGCGCAGTAGAAAGTTAAAAGTCACGAAAAAGTAGCAAAAAAAAGACAAAGAAAGTAGAAACACGGAGAGCTACTAAGACAGGCTGCCACTCGCGTCGGCGCCTAGCAACAACGTTCAAGTTCACAAACCACCAAGTGGACAAACCACTTCCTAAACATCTCACTGTCCGTGTACCCTGCTGGCGACTTCAAGGACAGTGATGTGGTCCCTGGTTCCCTGGGCCTGCCTATAAGCATGTTTGGTCCCCCAGGGCACGATGACCTGTCTTCTGGCCGAGTCCAGCTGAAACCCTGTCTCGTCATGCATATTTACCACAGGCATAGACAAATATATTTACCTTAGCCACAGCAGCATTACAATTTCTATATCCATCTTTTCTTTTTGACATCTTGATGCTCCTGTAAAGGAAATTAAAAACTCTCTCCCACACAGACACACGTTACCTACCTTTACTTACTTTAACTGTTTCTTTTCTGCTTTTTACTGTCTCTTTCCTTCTTCTTGCTGTCTCTTTCCTTCTTGCTGTCTCTGTACTGCTTCTTCCTCACTTTTTTGTTTCTTGCTCTTTCCTTCTTCTTCGAGGCAAAAACATTAGATTTTTGTTAACCATATATATAATATATATATATATATATATATATATATAATATATATTTATATATATATATTTATATAATCTAGCAGAATATTATATTGGAGATTAATCTATAACCAATATTTCCAATCACAAGAGCCATAAGTGGCTTTCAACACATTTACAGAGACAGTCTCTCTCTCTCTCTCTCTCTCTCTCTCTCTCTCTCTCTCACACACACACACACACACACACACATTATTTACATTATTTATTGGATAATTATGTATAAATACGGTACAGTGAAAATACAGACACACTTTTCAGGGGGAAAGATCGTCGCCCGAGCGCAACTTAAGTGTTCTTACTGCATTCTCTCATCAAAGTCACTTTCCTGTAGTAATTCATGTAAACGTCGATACATATACATGAAATTTGACACGTAGATACTTGGATATGTATAAATTGACTCTACTTACATTTCAGTGGCGATCTCCGAAGAAAATGACACTGAAAAGACCGGAAAATGCGTCATACCAGATAAGTCCGACTTGGGCCAATAGTGGTGAGCGACGCTAATGTAGCTGTGTGTAGAAGGCCATAAACACCAAACTGTTCAGCCCTTAAAATTATAAGTTTATTAAGGAGACCATGTGTGAATGTACATTGTGTTAAGTGAAGAAATGCTGAGTTTTGTTACCTGTTAGACACGAGGAGTGAGAGTGGCGTTGTAGCTTTGCCGCTATGTTAGGTCTGTGTAGACAACGTAGCAGGAACGTTACGCTGCCATATTGAGCCTGGTCGAGCAGCAGTGGCAGTAATGTTACAACTCACAGTAATTGTAAAGCTTTATTGAGTTGATTTATATTGACAGAGTAATTTATTTCTTTCATGACTTGTTGTACAGGTCAGTTTTTTGTTGTTGTTATATCTGTTTAAAGTTGGACTTGGAGTGGAGGTTTTGCTGTGTGTGTGGGACGACACGCACAGCGGGAGACAAGATGGCGAGCCAAACCCACGGACTAAGCCCTGCTTCGTCGTGCCAGTGAAAGTATCTGCTGCACACAGATGGACTGTTGGTAAACTCGCTGCCAGAGCGGTAGGAGTGTTGAACCCTTTTTTTTCTATTTTTCTTGAACTGAATTGATTCAGAAACACATCTGGATTCTTCAACTGAACTTGTTCTGGAAACAGAACTGGAATCTTTCACTGAACTTGAACTGAGTTTGAAACAATTTGAATTGAATTGAAGTGTTATCTATTGTATGCTGTACTCTTTCATAATTGTCAAGGTTATGATTTATGGTATATGGTGTTTCACTTTATTTGGATTTTGGATTTTGTGGTATCGATCTCTTACCTGTGAAAAGGGAAAAAAAGAGTTAACTTGAGAAAATAACTAAACCAAAACAGGAATAACTTGTTAACCTAACAGCCCGGACACACCAGGAACGTCAGGAGCGCGTGGCGGCTGCGTTACCTGTTGTTTTTTATTTCGGCGTCCGTGTTAACAGGTTAGAGCAGCCACACTGCCCGCGTCACCCGCGTGTCTCAGCTGCGTCTCTTCTAGAGAATAGAGGTCTCGCCTATTTTTGACGCGTGCCGCGGGCGTCTCACAGCAACAACAGCCAGTGAAGGTGATCTATTGACTGTATATTAACATCATACCAGCAAGATTACTACAGTTTCGATGTCTAGACATCTGTAGAATATGTTACAGACAGTGAAGGTGATCTATTGACTGTATATTGACATCATATCAGCTACATTACTACAGTTTCGATGTCTATCTGTAGAATATGTTACGGAGATGAAAAAAAGTAAAGACTTATTTTTAAATCAACACTTTTTTTCTGTGGACAGAATTCCTTCATTTGTTAACACGAGGCTTTTATTCTGAAATATGTGCCGGACAATGTTCTAGAACATGAATGAATATAGTACGGGGTTTTAATTGTGGATTATTACTATTATTTACAAATTACCACACGTTTCTTAACCTTTCTCTGTCTAAAATAAATATAAATGATATTTATAATGAAATGAAATGCCCATTAAAAGGCAAACTCTATGTAGAAAGAAAGGGCTGACAGCAGCAGCTGCAGCAGCAGACACGCAGCTGAAATGCAGCTGGTGTGAACGTCCGACGCGTGTATCACGCAGCCGCCATGCGCTCCTGACGTTCCTGGTGTGTCCGGGCTGTAAGAAAAGATAGTTAATTGAAGACCGGTATAATTTAAAATAACATTGACTATCTAATTTAAAGGGACCATCCCACCCAGATGGATTGTTTAAACTAAACTATTCCTAGCGAAGTTTAAACAACCTAAAAGAGGGAAAAGTCAGTTGTACTTACCTTTTGTGAATTTTACTTAGCTTTTGGTACCTGCAGGATATTCATCCGTTGATTGACTGTTATAACTGTGTTTTACCTTGTCTTTGTTCAGTAAAGGGCCGGCTTTTTCATTTAAAGTACCTGGTCTATGGTCTATTTTTATACTGCTACCCCAGGTCCAGTGGCTTTATTGTTGTATCGGTCGATATAAGTGCTACACAATATATTCCCAATCTTGCATTTAGCACCTTTTAAAAGTTCTTCAGTGAGTTATCCTCACTCCCTGACTCTCTTAGTCTTATTCTGGAAACACAAGAAGAATGATGTGTATGAAAAGAGCATTAAGTTAGCAAATATCAAACTAGCTAGTTAACATGAGGCCTGATGGAGAGATGGCCCGGTATAAGTGGTTTTGTTGCAGGTCAAGGTCATATCGGGAGTCTCCATGTGTAGCTCGACAGGTCCAAGTGGTTATTTTGCTCGAATGTGATGTGAGATGATTTTCCCACTATCCTGAAGTGGAATGTGATCAGGAAAGTGAGAGGCTTAAAAACTGCCCATCAGTGCCTGTGACCCTGGATGACCCCTAACAACTGCTAACGACCAGAGCTGCCGGGATGCTTGGGGCGAGCAATGTCAGACAAATTCTGCGAGACACTCTTGCAATCCAGGTGTGGCACGCAGTCTTCTCTTCTCTCTGAAATACCTTCAGAGCCCTCATAGATGTGCCAGCTTGGATACCAGGCTTCTTTTCACAGGTCATGCAACCTCGAGTCACCACTTTCATTTTTCCGACATCTGTGTTGCTTGTTTGTTTGGTAAACATGTTACACCTGTCAGAGGAATGCTAACGGGCTAAAGTCCAGCAGCATTTATTATAACCTGCAGCACTTCTTCTCACCTCCCTCGTTTTTCCATCTGTTTCCCTCGCAGCAGTGAATACAGGAAGTGTGAAGGAGTGAATGTGTGAGGAAAAGTGTGCATGTGTTTCTTCACGCATGTACTGTATGTGGATGTGTCGGCAGCAGGCTACTGGGCTGTTGTCTGGTAATAGAGATATTATTCATCCCTCCCCCAGCTGTCACTGCTGTGTCTGGAGCGTATTCCTGAACTGTGGGCTATGGGACACCTGGAGAACTGTCAAATCCACTAACCCTCCCAACTATGCACAATGTTTCAGAATGGTCAACCTTTATCTGACTCGCTTACCTTATATTTTTGTGTACAGTGAAATAAGAGCAGCAAGAAATGGGATTCTTTCATATTATTTTCCTTTTTTATGTATTCAAAGAAGGAATTATGTAAGTTACACGATTCCTTCTTTGAAGTTCTTTGATTTGTTACATGATGTAACTTCTCATGATGGGAAATAATGAGGGATATAGTGGAATTTTTGAACATTAAAGATTTTTTCTGCCTTAAAACTTTTAAACTCGGGTACTGTGAATCCCAGAACCACCAAATTTAGCAGATTTATTTTATGATATATTTTTCAGACAAAAATATCACGCCAACTCTCTGAGTCAACAATAAGAGGATTTTTGTAGTGTAGAAAACACTAATTTCTACACTACTTTCTTTTGGGGGAATATATCCTAATCTCATCACGGAATCACTACCCCCTTTGATATACTACGTCACGATGGAGTCTAATCGCCAAAGACTTTGCACTATTATGCTATTATGTATCTTCTAATCAATTATTGTTCATTCTATACGGGGTCTCTTCTGATTGAAATGGATTGACAACAGTGAATGTATGAAAATGAAATACTGGTTAATGGCATTACCATCAAGTTGGACTTATCCAATTATGTCTGAATATATCAGTGTATTTTCCTGATCCTCAGTGGATATCGTGACTAGGTTGTATTTTCTCACAAACAGAATTCTGCCCTCATAGTACAGCAGCAGCAACACGAGTAAAGATCTAAAAACATATATTGGACTTTTTTGTCAACTTGAAGGTAAAATAGAAATACAGTGGATTGTTGTACAGCGCTTAGAGCATCACTTGGGCGTCAATTCATAAAGTGTCAACTGACTCTCTTTCAAATTCAAATTCAAATTCAAATTCAAAAGGGCTTTATTGACAGGGGAAACATATGTTTACATTGCCAAAGCAAGTGGGAAATAAATACAAAAATGTACATACAATAAGTAAAGATCTACTAAAATATAGAAATGTGTATACAGAGCGGTGTAACGTTGCAACATTATGATAAAATTCATAGATAAAAATAGGTGAAGTTTAACTTAAAAATACAAACAGAAAACATTGATTTTGCTCTTATATATACAGTATATACAGATAAGTTAAGATAAAAATAAAAAAATGTGGACATTGCAGTTAAAAAATATAAATACAATTAAGTGAGAACTGTGTAAACACTGCAACATTTTTTTTAAGAAATGTATTTAAAGGTATGTGTTCTGTGTATGTACAGTTAGTCTATGTACAGAGATAACAGTGCAAATCATTGGTCAGCGCAGGAATACACAGATCTCTCTCTCTCAATTCAGTTGAATTGACTCTCTTTCTCTCTCCATTGACTTCTTGCGTCTGTCAGTGTGGATGTTGGATGTTTTCAGGGCCGGTGTCTATGCCTTCCCAGCCCCTGCATTCTGACACTTGATACTAAACTAATGACTACTGACATGTAGGCTCGTAGCCCTGGGGTCTGAACACGGTGTGGCTGGTGATTGGAGACAATGACTTCAGGTCATAGTTGTGTCCCAGTGAAACGGAAGTTAGAGCATCTTTAGCTTCTGTACTGTGACGTATTTCCCTCCTTTAGCATCCTCCGGCGGACTTTTGCTGTCCCTTGAATGAGAGACCTCAGCCACATTGTTTTGGAAATGAAAACAAAGTTTGAGTCACAATGGGCCTCGTTCACCAATATCTTCCTAAGTTTGTTCTTAAATTTGTTCTTGAGAAAGGTCCTAACAAAAGTCTGCGTCAGAATAATAAATTGATAGTGCATGCCAGTGAAACCTAATTAGCAGGTAAACGCCCTGCCAATCCCCATAAAAGGGCATTAGACTGCAGGGACGTGTGCACACAGAAATTGAAAAGAAAAGTTGAAAGAATTAAGTCAAGAATGCCAAAACGAACCTAAAGAAGGTGGAGCACCGGACTCCAAACGTTAAAAAAACTTCAATAGTTCTGAAGTAGAGGAGCTTCTGTAGGAAGTGAACACCAAACGAGCCGTCGTACTTAGTAGCATCAGTAATGGATATAAAATAAAACACAAAAAGATGCATGGGATGCTATTACTTGTTCGGTGTTGAAGTGTTGTTGTAGTGTTTATTTATTTCAAAGACCATAATGCTTTGCAAAACAATGAAAATGATCATTAAAATATTATGAATGTAATACTAAAATATTGTTGTATTTTGAATCCTATATTATACAACTGTAGAATTGAAGAAAATGCGAAAACCAATTATTTTGCACAAATATGTCAGCAGAACTTACATTTTAAATGTGCTCATGAGTATGCGTAGATTTAAGAAGACATTTCTTCATAAGAACGGTTGGTGAATGAGGCCTGTTTGCTTCTTTTGTTTTTCTGGGGAGCTCTGCATTAGGGTTGCTTGGGGGATGTAAAGGGGAGTAAGTCTTATGCTAGCTACTAGTGTATACCAGTCATTTCCAAAGACTGGGTCTGGGTCGCAGCCCCCAGGTGGATCTCAGGAGATTTTATTACCGTTGCCAAATAAATTGAATGAATTTCTTCCTTAGTCTTTTAACATTTATATATGCAGTTCACCTTTGAGCCACATGAGGGAGCCTGAATGTTCATATTGTTCTGATAATTGAAAACATTGAATCTACTATGAAAGGCTAGCGTACATTCTGTTTGTTTTAGTGATGAGAGGAAACTAACTCTTCCTAAATGTATTTATTTGGTCTCATTTATAAAGTATTTAAAATGTGTATATATTTTCAATGACACATGCATAAAACAAAGTTGTGATTTATCAAATGTATATCTCTTCAAAATGGCTGGTTTATCTATTCAAGATAATATAAGGTGATGCAGAAATGGCAGTAAAAATGTTCATTTCTGCACAAATTCGCTCTTGTCACGATTTATAGATAAGGCCTATTGTGAATTGGGTCGCGATGGTTTGTCATTTTTAAAAAGTGGGTCTGCAGAAAATAAGTTTGGGAAACACTGAACCCAGACTCCACTTCTCACTCTAGGGGTTGCTGGCCTAATGGATCTTTCTCTCTATGTATTTACTCAAATGTTAATCTTTCTTATTATCATCCACATTGCTCCAATTTGTCCATTTGGACATTTTTGCACCCATGTGGATAAAATCAAGGATGCATTGAATGTTGTGGCTTACCTTTAAATAATGTATTATGGGTAGAAATGATCTAATAACTGTGCCATAAAGATTAAAAAAAATATTCCAAGGTGAAAATGATTTGAAGTTTTACGTTTCTGCTGTATATCTGTTACTTTATCTGGATTGCCAGAAGGGTACTTTACAACATCAGCTGGAGTTTCCTGCAGGTGAGGAAAGAACCCTTCTGCCACCGAGTGGCTCTTCTTTTAATTACAGTGTGTTGCCATCATGTAGAACTGCATCTCCTCTTCCAGTACTGTCTGCCACAAATTGATTTTACTTTATTTTATATTTTATAATATATTAGTGTATATATAGGGCTATATCCTAACTTGCACTATTTATGTCTCAAATCCTCATTTTACTTTTACTTGCGTGATTTTCCTCTTTTTTAAAATACATATTTAATAAGCATTGTAGGAGGGAGCCTGAGATCACAGATTGTCATTGCCAACGACTGCTTCTCCGTAATTGCTGTGCATATGATACTATAGACCTTTAATCTTGAATCCAAGTGGAGTATTAAGGTATTATCTATAACTATGACTTGTATGTGTGATTACGGGAACAAGCACCAGGTTGTGCTTTCGCTTTCAGACACTATCATTGAGACAGTAGAGACAGACAGGGGACTTAACTAGGGACTTGCACTGCAGCTCTGGAGAGAACACTACAGAACAACCTACGCAGTCCACTTAGCTACAGGACAGTACAGTTGGACAGATATCATCTACTCTCTGGTTTGAGCACAGGCAGGGCAGAATCTCTGCTCATTTTGACCAGGTGTTAAAATGTAAGACAGCCCAAAGTACAATTGTGTCCAATGTCATGGGCAACAATACAAGCAAATCCACACCTCCACTCACTTGGGGCAGAGATGATGAAAAAAAATGCCGGACAGGCATTTGTATCATTAGAGGTTGTTAATCATCATGAACTGGTTGTCAAGGATGTTGGCCTTGTTGTAAATCCACAATGCCCACATCTCAGGACCAGCCCCCTCGGGCCATTGTTCTCCTGTGTTGCCCTCCATCACTTTTTGAAATCAAGTCCTTATCGAAATATGCAACTGTTGCAATTAGTGAGGCAGTAGGAAATAAAGACATTTGCCTCGATGCCAATCTGGAGCTGAAAAAGGCTACAGACAAAGGGACAGGGACGAAATGGTGCAGTGCAACTTAACCGCAGCTTATTTTGTTGTCTAGACAACAAGAGAGTGCCACATTCAGCACTTACCTGTTTGAGCGGTATTGGGTTCAAACTCAGGCCAAATTAAGATGCATTTTACAGATCACATGAACATGTCATACAGGAAACCTGCACTCAACACATGCTAAGGCAGTTTGAGGTGGCTCACACAACATGTGTATGCAAGAGAGCTTTTAGGGTTAATGTTACACAGGGTGTTTACCACCTGTGGTAGGTCCATGGCTGTGTTCACAGTGATGGTGATCCCTAGTCTACCCTAGTGTAATGTGATAGATAACGGTAAATACTGCTAAGGTAGCCAATAGGTTACATTAAATGTTTGAAACTAGTGTAGACATTTAAAAGAGTTTGTTCTAGTATATACAGAATATTAGGGTTTCTTTAACGCATTAACACAACTTGCGCTTTTCTGGTTGCAGCGGGTTCAGTTTCAGGAAGGATGTTAATAACGCTCCAAACTTACGCTAAGTTTTGGCGAGGAAAAACTGGCATGGCCATTTTCAAAGGGGTCCACTTTATGATAATCAGTTTTGGGCAAGTCATAGTCAAGTCAGCACACTGACAGCTGTTGCCTGTTATGAGGGTTTCTGAACAAAATGTGTCATTGTTTTGTGTTGTTAATTGATTTCCAATAATAAATATATACAGACATTTGTATAAAGCAGCAGATTTTCCCACTCTCATGTTGATAAGAGTATTAAATACTTGACAAATCTCCCTTTAAGGTACATTTTGAACAGATACAAAATGTGCGATTAGTTTGCGATTAACTATGGACAATCATGTGATAAATAATCGATTGTCCTCGACAGCCCTTATTTATTTATTGTAAGTATTTTTTTATGAATTCTACAGCACTTAAAGGAACAGTGTGTAACATTTCGGGGGATCTATTAGCAGTAATGGAATATAATATTCTTAATTATGTTTTCATTAGTGTATAATTACCTGAAACTATAATAAAATAATCGTTGTGTTTTCGTTAGCTTAGAATGAGACATTCATATCTACATAGGGAGCGGGTCCTCTTCACGGAGTCCGCCATGTTGCTCCGCCGTGTTTCTACGGTAGCCCAGAACGGACAAACCAAACACTGGCTCTAGAGAGAGACTTTTGCGTTTTTTCATTACCTGAAGGCCACCGTAGTTCTACGACATGCTTGTGTAACATGGACCGCAGAGTGCAAAACCATAGTTCCGCCAGCTACCGTCTGACTTCCATTGCTCCTAAAGTAGTGTTATTATGGTATGGATGGCCTCTGAGCGCGGCAAACGGCGTTACCACGGTTTGCACTCAGCGGCCCACGTTACCGCAGTCTTGGAAAGGGATCTGCAATCTGCAACCACACCACCAGATGCAGCCGAATTCTACACACTGTACCTTTTAGTAAGTTGTTTGAAATCAATTATAACTGAGAAACTTTAGTACTTCAAACTGCATGACCTTGTATGATTTCAGCATTGTATAAATAAAACACATAATTGTACACTGTAAAAGCTTGTTATTGTTATTACTTTACTCCACTGAATTAGCCAAGATAAAAACAAGTAGGCAGACATTACAAAACTTGGCTGATGATATTCATGTCAGAAATTCATGTGAATAAAAACAATTGGGCAGGGTTTACAAAACCTGATTCATATATCAGTATGTTTTGTCTTGGGACCCCAAATTCATGTTAGAAAACCACTACGACCCCAACATAAGACAAACATTTAAGTTTGGTTCTCATTTGGAAATGAAACCAGATATTATTATTTAGGGGATCCCACATGAAGTCCAGACCCTAAGGTTAAGAAAGCTTGCCATATCTCAAAGTCAATCTTCCTGGTAGTTGATCTTTAACTGATAAGGGGTTCATCAAGGTTTGACAAAGCAGCACACAACAGGAATATTGTATCAGTCGTAGCCATGCTGTCAGTTAGTTGTCCTGTGCTTCTTTATCATGCTGATGGACAAGGTATTTTTTTAAATGTAAAATGTCTTTAATTTGCCAATTGAGCATTCCACATGTATCCTTGCCCATGACACCTGGCGAGACCATAACACCTCCAGTCCTGTTAGCTGTCTTTTGCCACGTGTCCATGCCGACACAGTGAGCCTCACACCTTTTTTGGCAAAATTGTCTGGAAAGTCAAATCCTCTGTCGGCAAGGACCGTATCTCCCTCCTCCAGGACATCAATGAAGCCAGTTTGCTGTGTAATGACTATGTCGCTTGCACGCCCACCCAAGCTTTGGAGAAGAAAGTGATGTTGGATTTATTCCAAAAAGAAATTTGATTGTCTTGTTGGACTTGTTCTGTGAATGTGTTAATGCCCTGGCATTTAGTGAATAAGATCGAGAGAATAAGATATTTTACACGTTGCGACATAACATTCAGCCAGTCATGAAAAATGGCAGACATGGTACCACAGCTACACTTGAATCGGTAAGACAAATCCCAATGAGTCAGGCCAAGGCATAGTTTCATCAACACAACAAAGAGCTGGTTTTCAGGTGGCATTGTCAAGGTTTGGGGTGTCCAGGCTGCTGGTCAATAATGTCAAAAGAAGGCCGGTATAGAACATCATCTTGCAAGTCACATATAAGTGACCTCTACTGTATTATGATTTGCTCATGGGCTCTTAATTCTGTCTCCAGTTCTTCGTTGTAGCTTTTTAGGGCAGCATTTTCACTTAGCAGGTCCTCTATATCTTTCATGGATAGATCTGTGCCAACTGATTTGTTCTTATATCTGGGGCTTTCAGGTTCGGTACGCTTCACAGTTTCAGGCCCCGCGTCAGGATGTGTAGCTGCTGAGGCCGCTCGCTTGAGTGGTCTCCAGTATCTGTCCATTCCTTTTGCTTTCTGAGGTTTGTCTGGCATTCTTGAAGGAGCGTAGTCAGGATGGAGAGGGTCATTCGATGGCTTCCCTACAAAATGTAGAAAGAGTAGATGATTATATTTTTATTAGGGCTGTCAAAGTTAACACAATAACGAGGAGGGTAAATAACGCTCCAAACTTAAGCTAAATTTTGGTGAAGAAAAACTGGCTTGGCCATTTTCAAAGGGGTCCCTTGACCTCTGACCTCCAGATGTGTGAATGTAAATGGGTTCTATGGGTACCCACGAGTCTCCCCTTTACAGACATGCCCACTTTATGATAATCACATACAGTTTGGGGCAAGTCATAGTCAAGTCAGCACACTGACACACTGACAGCTGTTGTTGCCTGTTGGGCTGCAGTTTGCCATGTTATGATTGGAGCATATTGTTTTATGCTAAATGCAGTACCTGTGAGGGTTTCTGGACAATATCTGTCATTGTTTTGTGTTGTTAAATATATACATACATTTACATAAAGCAGCATATTTGCCCACTCCCATGTTGATAAGAGGATTAAATACTTGACTAATCTCCCTTTAAGGTACATTTTGAACAGACACAAATGTGTATGTTTTATTTTGTTTAAAGTGAATTGTGGACTGAAGGCTACACAGCAGTTCCATAGAACAGTTACAGAGAAACATTGAACTACATTTGGGTGCAGCATAGATTGAGGCACATTGCTTGCTAGAGCCCACAAGCTGTTACAATCTTCTGAAATGATAGAATAATAGGATATTCTTGTGATTGTAGCCTGGGATCAAGATGCACAGGTGATGTTCAATCAACAACAGGGAGGGACTTAAACAAGAACATACTCCTGCTGCTGATGGACTGGATCTTCAGCACATCGTTTAGTGAGCCTAGTGAACGTTACACACACACACACGCAGACGCACACACACACACACAGCACGCACGCACGCACGCACACACACACACACACACACACACACACATACACACACCCCGCTCCTCTGTAGAGCCCTCTGCAGACTGAAGGCTAGCTAGCGTTAGCTTGTTTACCAACTGGCTGAACCGTTGAATGTCCGTCCTGACCAGCAGACATGTGCCCAGCTCCACACCTAGACGTGTTGTCATTGTCCTTGTCTGAGACGATGCCGGACTTACCGGTGATGAAGTGAGTGCTACAGACCCTGGAGTTGACCGACGGGCTCCAGTCTCGTCTCTTCACGGCAGCTATCCACGCACTGCGCTGCTGCGTGTCTTTAGGGAAGCGGTACACTTTGATCTGGGACAGTAAGTTGGTGCCCGGTCGGAGGGAACAGCCTTCCACTGAGCAGCACGGCCCCAACACTAGTTTAGCCATCTCACACTGGGGATCTGGGTGTCAGGAGGAGAAAGTTCAGCGATCATCCGCTGCTTCTCGTGTTTTCAGTAGTGGCTGGACCGGAAGTGTCGGCGGAACAACGATGTAGTTGCCTAGCAACCGAAAAATGTCGTTGAAACGGTCTCTATTAATACTCTGAACATCGAACGGAGAGTTGAACAGTCGAACAGTCTTGTTGTGAGAGACAGGGTTAATAGCAGCAGAGGTGGACAAATCCTGACTTTTAGTCCACATTTCCCATTATGCACCGGGACAGTGTCTTTCACAATGTCCCACAATCCCTCAGCAGCTGGTAGCAGCTCACAGGCAGCCTGCAGGCCACAAGATGGCAGCACAGCTCTCTTTATTGGAACATACAGTGGAACAGATAGAAAAGAATTCATTTCGATGAAATATTACTACTTTTTGTTTTATTATTATTATCATTATTATTATTGTTATTAATATCTCTTTTTTACAGAGGTTATAAAAGTGTACACATCCAAAACTCAAGATTTATCTAAAATAAGATAAGATAAGATATCCCTTTATTAGTCCTGCAGTGGGGAAATGTGCAGTGTACAGCAGTGAAGGGGATAATGCAGAAACAAGAAGCATCAGCTAACACAGGAAAAAAAAGAGCTAAACAGAGTGTAACAAAATATGAACCATTTAAATAGAAGGAAGTATAGAAATAGGAGCAGTATAGGCCTATACAGTAATGACAAGAAACACACTATTAACACAATCGCACAAGTAGGAAATGATGTTGCACAGTGAGAATGAAATGAAAGTGGTCTACTGGGAGCAGTGCTGGATGTGGTCTACTGGGAGCAGTGCTGGTTGTGGTCTACTGGGAGCAGTGCTGGCTGAGGTCTACTGGGAGCAGTGCTGGTTGTGGTCTACTGGGAGCAGTGCTGGTTGTGGGCTACTGGGAGCAGTGCTGGTTGTGGTCTACTGGGAGCAGTGCTGGTTGTGGTCTACTGGGAGCAGTGCTGGTTGTGGAGTCTGAGAGCTGCAGGAAGGAAGGACCTGCGATAGCGCTCCTTCACACTCTTTGGGTGGAGCAGCCTGTCGCTGAAGGAGCTCTCCAGTGCTGAGATGGTGTCCTGCATGGGGTGGGAGTCCTTCTCCATCATGGATCACAGCTTAGCCATCACCCTCCTCTCTCCCAACACTATCTCACCTTGTAAACTAAGATTTTTTCCAAGTGAAATGTAAATATTTACAATTAAAGTTTGGAGCTGTTCAGAGAGCAGTAGAATATATTATTAATATATTTTATGTACATGTTGACATTTAATTTCTCTGAATATTACTTCTGATCAGGTGGGAATCTGTCAGTATTGATCCATCTCTGTGTAGGATGAGTGAATGGAAACAGAAAGATTTCTTTGAAGCTTTACTTTTTCCTATACATTTTATTGTAACACCATCAATAATAATAATAATGATAATACCGTTTATTTGTATATATTATTATATTATTTATTTTATATATTATTTATATATGCAGACACATTTAGTCAAATTGAATCAAGTTATTTCCGAAGCAATTTCAGACTCAATCAAGTCGTATAAACAGTGTATAAATACTCTGTTATAAGTAAAAGTCCTGCATACAAATGTATTAGCTTTAACATCAAAATATAGCAGTAAAGTAAAATTAAAAATACACATTATGCAGAATGGCCCATTTCTGAATTATATATATTATATTATTGGATTATAATTACTGATGCGTTAATGTGCTCATCACTTTAATGTTGCAGCTGGTAAATGTGGAGCTCATTTATATATATATATGAGTAAATGTACTTAATTTCTTTCCAGCACTGTCGATAGACACCGATGTCCCACAAATGTAACAGAAATTGAGGAGCTCAGAAAAGAAAAACATCAGCTAATTCATATTTGGAAAAGGTATTTTAAATTTGTCAGTAGTTTTCTAAAGTCACGCTTTGACTGATGTCAGTTTCCGTTCTGTTAGTGCAAAAACAAAACCGTTTATTAATATTGATGTTTTCATTGAGCAGGAATGTTTCCTGTTGTGTTCACAGCTCACCACACCCATCAGTGATGTAACAGAGAGCAGTAATGTGACACATCAGCCACCAGGTGGCAGCAGAATTGTTTTCTCAGGTGGAGGTAACGGCATCACTTCCAACAGGATCAAAAAGTTTATTAAGAAGGCTAGTGATATAATTGGTGTGACCCTGATTCAGTAGAAGAAGCTTTGTAGGAAAGAAACCACTACTAGCGCAGGAGTTAAGCACAACAACTGTGCATATTGCAATACATTTGGCACAAATGTAGGTTTATATGCTATGAAAAGACATAGATATCGGGTCGCTACTAATTTGGTGCCTGAGGGCCGTGGCAGCTATTTTTCAAAATGGCCTCCAAATAGGTGCTTAATATTCCACAGTGTTCAATTTATGACTCTTGGTGTTTTCCAAGGTGTGTTCAAGCTGATTAGATCAGATGTCAGGAGATCACAGATATGTTTTTTTCTCCCTCTTTATTTGTTAAGGGTGCTTTTTAAAAGCTTTTAACCTGAGAAAAACGTGAAAACCAAATAAAAGGAGCATGGTCGCTTCAGGGTCAAACTTCACCTCCTTGCCTTCATGATAGAATGACAACCAATACAAAAATTGAC
The DNA here is from genome assembly GCA_916700685.1 of Adelosebastes latens. Classification (NCBI taxonomy): domain Eukaryota; kingdom Metazoa; phylum Chordata; class Actinopteri; order Perciformes; family Sebastidae; genus Adelosebastes; species Adelosebastes latens. Next base: position 15,604 of record CAKAKR010050080.1, read on the forward strand.
AGAGATATTGCTGGATATAGTTCTGGGTTGCCAGTAACCTCTAATCACAGTTAAAGCGATACTGAAATTTGGTATAACTTTGGGTTGTATTGTTGTATGTGCTCCTGTGAGCGGATTACGGTTTGTTGTTATGATGTGTTAATATGTGCTGTTATGAAGCTATGTGTTGTTATGTGTTTTTATGAAGTTATGTGTTGCTATGAAGCTGTGTGTTATGTGTTTTTATTTAAGCTACGTGTTGTTATGTGTTTTTATGAAGCTATGTGTTGCTATGAAGCTGTGTTATGTGTTTTTATTCAAGCTATGTGTTGTTATGTGTTTTTATGAAGCTATGTGTTGCTATGAAGCTGTGTGTTATGTGTTTTTATTTAAGCTACGTGTTGCTATGTGTTTTTATGAATTTTTATTTAAGCTATGTGT
>CAKAKR010050082.1:0-13979 GCA_916700685.1 Adelosebastes latens
CACACACACACACACACACAAAGAAACACAGCCACACACACACAGTCATGTCCCACGACAATGCACAGTTTGACAGCATTCTCCCTGACAGTTTGAAATGTCAGCCCCAAGTGTCCGTCCAAGTGCGCAGATGAATTTGTGTGTGAGTGTGTGTGCATGTGTGTGTGTGAGGTTGTAGGGCCACCATTTACTGGATGTCAGCTATAAAAACCATTCACGGAGGAAGCCTGCTGCCTCCTTGTCTGGCTGCCATGCACTCGATTGGCCTTGAAGTGAGGGAATTTGAGAGACAAAAACACTGAATGGTTGGAGTTAACCAACAGGCGTCTCTGCCCAAGGATGCACTCAAAGCACTTTGCTGAATTTCTGGGAGTTGGGTTTGTTTGTTGAGTGACTTTAGGTGACTTGCATTAAAGAATTATAACTCCTAGCAGCTCTAAGACCGGATGCTGAGGTGATTTTATTGTAATACCATGTGGCGATGCTTGTTTAGAGAAGTTGTGAATAGAATTTGACAAGAAGGTTGCACTTTGAATGAGGCTGATTTTTTTTCTTCCAGCGAGACCGCAACTTTAACTTGTTCTGTCTACACAGAAAGTGGTGAGTAAAGTTAGACAACTTATTTTTGTGCTATTGATTTATAAGACTAAAGTAACGATGGAGATCTTATTTTTCCGGCATTATGACTGTAGAGGCTTAGGGGTTGGAAAAAAAATCGATTCACCTAAGTATCACAATTTTTTTTTACAAGTTTGAAATTGAATTTTTAATGCCAGAATCGATATATTTGCTTCATTTGAGTCTATGCCGAGATAGAAGGAAGTTACCACTTTTAATGTTGCAGTCTGAAAAATGTGACGTCAAACGGCCCAGATGGAGCTGACCATGGACGTATAAAGAGAACGGAGCTGACGGGAGAGCTAGCGATGCACTTGGAGAAGTTAGTGGAAGTATACACGTGTCACTACGACTAGTTTTCAAAATAAGGTGTTAACAAAGGGAACTGTATATACAAAATACATACATGGAAATAAGATTGATTGGATTATATTCACCAGAAGTATAAAACATTCCATGTTCCTTATAAATTAAAAAAGAAAATACCACTAATTTGTGAAGGAAATGTCTTTATTCTTTGATTTTTGGGTTGCTGGAAAAACATTTAATAAATAATGCCTGACAATGACTGATATATTTAACTTCAGGACATCTCTGACTACATACATGCTGAAAATCAAACATTTGAATGTATTAATTTAGATATTTTTCAAATTAAAAGTCCCTAAAAGTGTATGATTCAACTTTTTCCCATGGTCTAGTGTTAAAAACGTTAACAAAAATTGCAATAAATATAGAATCTCAATACTTCAATACTTAAAAATCTAAATACATATCGAATCGGCACCCAAGTATCGTGATAGTATCGAATCAGGAAATAGGTGTATCGTCCCAGCCCTAAAAAATACTCTGTTACAAGTAAAAGTACTGTATTCAAAATCTTACTTAAATATACTTAAAGTATCAAAAGTAAAAGTACTCATTATGCAGAATAATATATATTATTGTATTATAGTTATTGATGCATTATTGTATACATCACATTAATATTGCAGATGGTTATGGTGTGGCATATTCCGAAGACTTTACTGCTGGGCTGCTTAATCAATATTATAATTTATATTTTGTTTTAATAATCTGAATCTGCAAAGTAACTAAAGCTGTCAGATAAATGTAGTGGAGTAAAAAGTACGATATTTCCCTCTGAGATGTACTGGAGTAGTAGAAAATGGAAATACTCAAGTAAAGTACAAGTACTTCTAAATTGTACTTATGTACAGTACTTGAGTAAATGTACTTAGTTATTTTCCACCACTGGGAGCAGGTGGAGATGGGCTGGTATAAATACTGTGAGGGGTAATTGAGGAACAGGTGAGCAGGTAGATGTAGGAGTCAGGTGACTGGGAAAGTCTGAGGGCATCTGGTGGATGGATAGAGAATAGCAGGTCTGTAGAGTTGGCCCCGGGCCTGGGGGAAGTGAGAAGTGGCTGGAGACAGGGACGGGGGGGCAGACTGACCAAAACAAAAATAAAAAAAAAAACCTTACACAAGTATTTTGATTCAAGTTATTGCAATTCATCCTGAAGGGGACATGAAGGTCAGTACCCAATTTCATGGCAATCCATTCAATAGTTTTTCAATAGATGTTTCATTGAAACCTCATTGTCAGGGGATCACCAAAGTCAGTAGGATTCATCCTCTGTGGACAATGAACGTACAAAAGGTCATTGAAAGAATAGCTGTTAAGTATGATGTCACGGTGAGGAAAGTTTCCCACTGGTTAATAAACTCGTGACAACACCGGTGTGACCGATTACACCGGACATTTTACAAGAAAAGATGACGCTACAGAGCGCTTACTTTGATCTTTAACGTTGGTTGGCTGTGTGTCTGGCCTCTCCGCTAGAGTTTTCGCTGCGGGGCTGCAGGTTTCCACCAGGCGCCACGCACACCGGCTGTGACCGCTTCGTCCTCCGCACAGCGATGCCTCAATAACATCATGGTTCCCTATCGGCATTGGTTTTAAATCGTTAGTTAGGTTTAGGAAAAGAACGTGGTTTGGGTCAAAGTAACATAAAAAATGATGTAACGTAAGTACGGAAGTTACATGAAAAAAACTACTTAGTAAGATTTAGGAAAAGATCATGGTTTGGGTTAAAATAACTCCAGAAGTGGCGTACCTAAAGTACGGAAGTTACATGACAATAAATCCGACCTCCTACCTATGCCGTGTTTGAAGGTCTTTATACTTCCTGTTCACAATTACGTGGATTATTTAGAATTTCGTGGGATATACAGTATACAAATTACAGTGCATTACTTTTTGCAGGTATAGCTACGAACGGTGTATGAGAACAGCCTGCAGTGGGCCAACCTTAAAAAAAAGTTTAATTGTCCTTTAATCCAAACAGTGTTTAAACCCAAACTGAACTTCATTCCTCAAGGCAATCCTCCTTAAGTATTTTCAAAATGAACAGAATGTCATAGGTTACAGTCAGCTATTATTCTTCATCTGCTGATTCGTCTCCTGTTTCATTCAATATTGAAAAGAATAGTCCACCCTTTTTCTCCTTACATTGGAGTTACATCAGCATTTAAAATTTGGATGTCTTATTCCCTTTATCCAAGCCTGTTAGTTCAGCTCACAAGACATTTATTGTAATGTGAAATACCGAGTCTGAGTGCTGTGTTTAAGAACAATTGCAGCTATGTTAAAATACCTGTAGTTTTAAGTATTAATAGACCTGCAGTAAGTGAGTCCGACCGTGTGCCTCTCTTCACTGAACAATTCATTTTAAGAGATAATGGGCGAGGCATGAAGACATTAAAAAAAAAGCTATCAAGGATAAATTCAGTGGTTTTCTTCATCCTACTTGGAGGACTATGCGTCAATATTTTCTCAGACAGGCACAGCACAGCTCCTTCAAGGACTGCCAGCACTGTTGGCACATGAGGAACAGAACACAAACCCAGAACAAAACACATACATGCCTGCTGGTTTCATCCATACTAAAAATGAATCCTCTAGAGCTTGGTTTAGCCTAGTAGACTTTTTTCTTCTCACTGAATCCTTCTGTTTCTGTGGATGTTGCCCAGTCCAGCACTTTTTCTTCTGACTTTTTTTGTTCTTATGTTTTGAATGTCGGATTCTACACAACAAGATGTTGTGTTAGTTGTGTCTAACAGTGGTGGGTTAATGTGTCAGACACACTAAAGAATAACTATAAACTTAAAAGGGCAGGTCAGGTTATTTTACAGGTTTTTTTTTTATCATTCTGTAGCTTCACAGTGGTGTTCCTTATGTATTCAAATCCGAACATTCAAATTTTGGTCAACGTATGTAAGTGTCAAAATGCTATTTTCCCAAGCATTTCTGAAAACTTTTTCCCACGTGACCTGACGTTTAGTTTAGTTTATTAGTTTATTATATCGTGGACAATCCCAATTAATTGACTGTAGCAATAACAGTAAAAAGGGCAGCTTTAGCCAACATGGATAATATCCAGCTGTAGTCCCCGGCCCGATGACAATAGGCACAATCACGTAGGTATCTACATGATGACGCTGCTACATGTACAGTATATATACAGTATATATCCCAGTTTGGAGAAGCAGACAAGAGCAAGCTAAGCAATGTACTGCTGTGTAGACGCCACGTTAGTTCGGATCCAAAAGTCACACTATAACACAGACAAACTTCTGACGTCAATAAACAAGTCACAACTCATGAACTCGGAGTTCTGAGAAAGAGGGGGGCGTTCATACGGACTATTCTTGTGAATACGGTAAACACGACCCCATTTGAAGACACCATTTGTCTCTCTGTCCTCATGAGCCCCTCTTGCCTCCCTTTTTTTTTTTTGCACTCTTCTCATTTCCTTCCCATCCAAGAATAACAGCCTCCTGTTTCTATAAATCATTTATTATTCAATGTGTGCTTTGACCTTAAAGGGGCAGATTTTTAAGCAAAAATCTTACTGTTTTGTTGACAGGAGTCTGACAAATTTATATCTCAAGAGTTCAACCTCATAGGCAGTGGAAACACACCGCCAGCCTCCATCAAACATGTCCTCCAGTGGAGTGCAGAGATCTTGTCAAACTGCAGCTTCTATTTCCTCGTTATAAGCCGTTGGCACTCACGCACTCCCTTGTCACTAGTTGAAACTGCATGAAACTTTCCACAAAAAATAACCGAAAAGAAACAGCCAAAATGAACAAATACCACACAGTTTACTACTCTGAATCCATTATACAAATACGCACCCTTCAAAACCTTGAAGGTCAACTGAAACTAGCTGTATAATTATTCCTGGAGTTCAAACAAAACATGTTTAATTAGCATTTAGTTACTAAGCGACACAAACTTTGTTGGAACAAACTTCCCACAAGATCTTAGACTTGCCCAAACACGCTACTTTTAAATCCAGACTGAAGGCATTTCTGTTTTTAATCCTATGTACTGTGCTACTTTATGTTCAAAGTACAGTAAAACAGCACTGAATGTGATGCTTAATTTGTTGATTCTGCATGAATTTGTTTGTTAATTCAGTGTCTAATTCATTTCAGTCTTTTATACTACGAAGCCTATTCTTATTAAGTAGAATAGTGCTTCATGATTCAACACATAATATCATGCAGTTAATTAGCTTTTATTTTTTTTTTTAAATCAAATGACATCTAGAAATACCACCATTACTTGCTGTGTCCATGGTTACTAAAAGTAGCTGGTGAGTCTGACAGAGGTAGCAACTTGGCACAGCTAATGTGGGCATGCTCATTGTTAAGACTGATCCTTCCCAACCACACAAGAAATAGCCAGTGTATTGCACAGGTACATGCAATATCATGTACAAATGACATTGCATTGCATTACATTATATTGCACACTCATTATAGATATTATAACACATGTTTAAGTAGAGGCCACAGTTTTTGCTCATCCTTTTCCTTGTTAAAAGGTTGGTGTATAGGTGAATAGACCTGACTAGCAGCATGTCACTGTGTTTTCAAATCACAAAAAAAATTCATACGAACACAAGATTTACAATAATGATGGTTAAACGTTTCTATGTCTGTCCCTTCCCCTGTGTCTCCTCTTCTTTCTGATGTTTTCCCCTGTTGTAGCCTTTTTTCTTTATCCTTTTTTTTCTTGTTTTTTCTTTGCTGTATTTTAAAATAGTGCCGATGATGACACCACCGACTTGTTTGTTTGAAGTGGCGGTGATTCACAGTCACCAACACCTGCTTACTTGAGCAGCGCTGCATGTTCTGAGAGAGTCCTGGCTCCACTTTTGACATGACTAGTGCGGTGCCTGTTTAAAACACACCTGTTCACAACAGGCTGAATGCTTGGCCTGTGGTAAACAGGAAGGCAATCCGGGCAGTCCAAAATCTTAGAACAAGTGGCAAAGGCAAATATTATAGAGGAGAGAACCGCTCATACAAACAACTTCAAAATCGACACTGCGCTAACTTGGGTCCTGAGCAACACACCTGCCATGACGTAGATGCATCACACACACTAGTCGCGGCTACTCACAGTCAGAAACACCGGTTAAATACACTCTGGTTCACGGGAAAAAACACCATATTTTGGTGCTGTCTATTTTGTACAGCACTTTGGTAAGCTTAAGCTGTGTTGAAATGTGCTCCCAGAAATAAACTTTACTTACTTACTTACTATTAATATTAATAGCTAATAGTTTTACTTCAGAAAAAAACAAAAACCCTGGACTTTAGCCCAGGAGATGGGTGTTCATACTCATGTGAGACCAGTAGTTTTTGTCACGTAACTTCCGTACCTAAGTTCCGCCACTTTCTGTGTTATTTAACCCAAACCACAATATTTTCCTTAACCTAATTAGTTTTGTTGCATAAACCTAATTAAGTTGATCTTCTCCTAAATCTAACCAAGTAGTTTTGTTACCTAAACCTAACGAAGTTGTTTCCAGTGAAAATTAAAGTTTATTTTGAAAAGACTGGAGTGGAAATCGACACGTGCGTCACATGTTGCCGGACATTCGTAAGAAAAAACACAGAAATTAAGGAATAACTTTTCGTAAGATATCATACGAACCGTTGTATGAGGATACGTTGTTATATCACGTGTCCAAATTGCAACAACTTCGACACTGCATGTCCTTGGGTGCCCAGCAACATGCCCGCCAAGAGTGAAGTAGATCAGATGGACGGTTCTTGAGATATGCAAAGGACATACCCACATACAGACGGACTGAGATTCCTTGCATTACATTTCTATATATATATATATATATATATATATCACCCCATCCATGCCTTTCTCTTTTTTCTCTCACTTTCTATATCACTTTCTTTGCTACCCTTTTTTTAAACTTTCACTTCTATTTTGCTGTTTCTGCAGCCGCCTCTCCCACCAACACTTTGTCGTTCCTTCCCTTCCCTGCTCACTTCCTTCCACCCCTGGTGAGCTGCCACGAGGTACTGTTTCACCTCTCTCTCTCTCTGCATCTGGCTGTGTCCCACAGCAATGCTGGCAAAGCAGAGAGCAGATGAGACAGTGTTAAACAGTGTCATCTGCCAACACATCCAGCCCAGAAAGCTGCATTATAGTATGTGTTTTGTGTGTGTGTGTGTTTGCAGCCACAGGAGTGTGTACAGTATTTGTAACTATGCGTATGTTGCCTCTGTGTGAAAAGTGTATGCTGCTCAGTGGGTATGATCAATTTTGTGTGTACAGATGTATACAATCCAGCAGCAACAGCTCCTTGATGTGCCATCTCTTGAAATGTGGGAGTAGCGACACACTGAGACTGTTTAACAGAGAGGGCCCTTGGCTTTGAACACTGACAGCCCTGTGGCTGGCATTCTCTGCCATACAGTGGCGGTCGTTCAAAAGTCACTATCTTGATTGGCAAATCAAAGGCATCTACCGCCAAGTGCTGTACTGCAGATACATTTCATACGGAAGTTCTCTCCTCTATTAAGCGGAACCCCACTAGGCAAGGGTGTGACAAAAATGTTATAAAGGGGCTGGGGATGTGACTGACTGTTCTCTGCTGAGGACTCGGAGAATGCGTTTTATTTATTTATTTTCCATACATGTCGAAAGTCTGATGTCTTGGCAACTGCTAGTTTTCCCAAACATTTCAAACACACGGCCGGAGCATTCATGTCTTTAGACAGCCTGATAGGAATATTTTGATAGGAAGGTATTAGCTCCTCAGGGCCTGCGCTGTGTTGAGGTGATGTTTGTCATATGATTTACATAAAAATGTGGTTTGCCGTGATAGTTTAACTGAGACGTCACTAACTCACAAGAGAGTGATCAAGTCCTTACTAGTGCGATGACCCCAACTATTACTCCTCAAAAGTCAAAAGAGCCATCAAGAGACACCACTGCTTTGTAGAGTGTGATGCATTACTAAATCGTCATGCATCAGTCGCAGTGACACCATTTCACTGATCGCACACTGCACCATATCTCAGCAGTTGATTAAAACTCTGCCCTGATTTTTCTCCCCGTAGATGACTCGAGCGTTGCCAACACTGTTGTTATGATGCAGAACAACTGGAGGTCGTGACCTTGGCGAAGGACTGCAGTGCTGTAGGAGTAGATTTGTTTGTGCATGCGTGCGTGTGCAGCCCTGTGCGCCCTTGAAAAGCATCCTCTCACACAGTGCCGCGGCTTCCATGCAGTACAATTCATAGCTTGCTACTATTAATGCATCTATTAATACCCATTCAGTCTCCATTGTGCAAATTATCTATTTACTGCGGGGCGGAGGTGAAGGTGGTGGAGGGGTCTGAGAGCATGATTGCCATTTGAGTAATGCTTTCAGAATAAAGGCATGCAGGCAGAGAGGGAGAGAAAGACAAACGTAAAACATGGAGGGAGAGATAGAGAGAACAACTGCAATAAGGTAAAGGCTGGAAAGATGAGTGCACAGAAAGTGAGGGGATTCAGTGGAAGGAGGAGGGGGGGAGACATGAGGGAAAATAGGGGGGGATTGAAATCCTCCCGGGATGCACAAAGAGAGGAAACACTTAAGATGACTCAATTCATCACAATCACTGTTACAAAAGAGGAGGAGGGAGAAAAATGAAGGGGAGAGATGCGAAAGAGAGCGAGAGTATGTACTGCAATGCATTAGTAAGACTGGAGTTGGTGTAAAAAGTGGCTGTACAGAAATTATCAAGGGGTTGGGGCGATGGGAGGGGGCTAAAAATTAGACTTTTTTGGGGGTGCACAAGAGAAGTGATAGTAACTCTTTGGCTGTTTATATTTGGTTTATCCCATAGACTGTATATAAGAAGTGGACGTAGTCACCGTGACGTCACCCATTGGTTTGTGGACTGCCTTTTTGAAGCCTCGAGTTTGGCATTTTGGCCGTCGCCATCTTGGTTTTTTGCAACCAGAAGTGACACGAGAGGGTGGAGCTACGTACAATTGAACTTTCATTTCACTTTCATGCACTGAAAACACACTGTGAAAGGGTTAAAGTTCAAAAAAGAAAATGCAGACAACTCCCAGACCGGACAATGTTGTGGTAGCGACCTGTCAATCACACGGTAGCCACGCCCTAAAGCATACTCTGCTTTATGGTCTCTTTTGACTCTCAATGGGACCATAATTTACTAAATGAACATCATGTTGTATTGAAGAAGACTTGAAACTAGAGAAAGAAACCATGAACTTATGTTCACAATGTTTACTGGCTCAAAAATACAAATTTTACAGCACCTGGGGGCTAAGAACAAAACTAGACTATCCAGAATCACAAACATGGCCAGTAAAACTATTGGGAAAGAGCAAAAACAACTGCGATGTGTAGTGTATATAAAACACAGGCGAAACAAAAAGCCGGACAAATTGTGTCTGATCCCGTTCATCCTCTTTTTAAATTATTTATAAAACAACCCTCTGGAAGATGCTATAGATCTGCCGCAGCAACCGAGAACAAGTACAAAAAGTCTATCATACCAAATACAATAACTTTACTAAATTCATAAACACCATTCACACTGGGACCATGTACTTTATTGTTGTGCATGCTGTACATGTGGTGCTATTTATTGTATGTATTGTGATTTATTATGATGTGTTTTAACCAACCTGTGAAGCCGAATGCAAATTTCCACATTTGTGGACAATAAACCTTATTATTATTAAATCCAAAATTATTTACATATACAGTATTTAACCATGGTTTAATCATGGTAGAATACTGAAAATCTGGTTTTATGTCAATTTGATGAGAGATAAAAGAACATATATGCTATATCTTCTCCTTATCTTAGAAATCTAGTGTTCATAGGACTCTTCATGCATCGATTAATAATAAATTATTCGCACATTTTGTATCTGTTCAAAATGTACCTTAAAGGGAGATTTAAGTATTTAATACTCTTATCAACATGGGAGTGGACAAATATGCTTGCTTTATGCAAATGTATGTGTATATTTATTATTGGAAATCAATTAACAACCCAAAACAATGACAAATATTGTCCAGAAACCCTCACAGGTACTGTATTTAGCATAAAAAAATATGCTCAAATTATAACACGGCAAACTCAAAACCCAACAGGCAACAACAGCTGTCAGTGTGTCAGTGTGCTGACTTGACTATGACTTGCCACAAACTGCATGTGATTATCGTAAAGTGGGCATGTCTGTAAAGAGGAGACTCGTGGGTACCCATTGGGCCCATTTTCATTCACATATCTTGAGGTCAGAGGTCAAGGGACCCCTTTGAAAATGGCCATGCCAGTTTTTCCTCGCAAAAATTTAGCGTAGGTTTGGAGCGTTATTTAGCCACCTTCGCGACAAGTATGACATGGTTGGTACCAATGGATTCCTTAGGTTTACTAGTTTCATATGATGCCAGTATCTTCACTCTAGCTTTAAAATTGAGCCCGCTATAGCCTAAAAAACGCAAGTTGCGTTAATGCGTTAAAGAAATTAGCGGTGTTAAAACAAATTTGCATTAACGTGTTACTATCGTGTTAGCTTTGACAGCCCTACTAATTAAGTTTTGGTACACTAAGAGAAAGGGGCCTTGATATACATACAGTTCATCAACTTTTCTTTTTTGCTAATGTGTTGGCATACAACACAATCAACTGACACTGAGCAACATCAGCAACATCAGCATCCTAGTGCATTTCTGTATGACTACGTTAAATGTAAGTCATCTGTGAAGCAATCTTTTATCTCTGGTTTGGATCCCCAATTCCTGAGAAAAATAGCTGAGTCTTTGCTAGATGTTTGTACTTCTATCCAGGCTAATAGCATTTTTTGCACTAGGGATGTAATGTACAATCATCTAGTCTGAACTATGTTGGAAGTAGCAGCGTGAACCCTTGAGACTCAACTATAGTGAGTTATATAGAGGCAATGAGCTGAAAGAAACTGAGTGTCAAAAAAGCTGCTCGGTGTTGATTCCCAGTTGGATCGACAGTATTAGCAGCCCTTTTACATTACATAGAGTAATATTGATATCAAAAAGAATACAGGGGCTGTATTTGTAGATGGGAACTTAGCCACATTAAGCTTTGTACAGTAATAAGTGCATTGTGGTGCATTTTTGCACAAATCCAAAGTATTTTCAAGTGCATATTAGTGTATATCAACAGGGTTAATAATTGCTTTTCTTAAGAAAACTTAAGGGTTAATTTTCTTCCATCTGGCAGAACAATTTGTGTTAAGAGCAAGCAAGAGGTAGTTGTTGGCAGTTACATAACAGCAACAAACAGCATTAGAAATGTGTGCTCTTTTTTATTTTCGATTTAGTTGAGGTGACGTGTTTATTGAAAAGTATTTTTGAGGTTGGTGCGATCGGGTGATTATTTGTCAGTTTTATGACAATAGGAATTGTGCAGATGGCTACTGAAAGCTGAATAAGCCAGTTGTTCACACCATCAGCTCACGCTATGTCCTATGACAGCATGATGTAAGCCATTAACAGCTCCACTCTCAAGATCACTGATGTAATTGTGTTATATTCTGTGGTAATTCAGTGAAGCTACTATAGAAGGTTTTGCTTTTAAAAGATGGGACAGAGAGAGTCAAGTGAAAGTATTAATAACGTGAAAGAGAGCCTGGCTTTAAAAAAAAAGAAAACAAATTAAATGTCAAGTTCACCCCCTGCCTTCCACTGATAATAATCATACTGTTCCTAACAAAATATCAGAATGACTCACTGTGTGACTCATACAATATATAGGTTGAGTTCATACCTGCACACACACATCACTTGTACTCTAGGGCTGGGACGATACACCTATCTCCCGATTGGATACTACCACGATACTTCGGTGCCGACTCGATATTTATTGCGATTTTTAAAGAGACTCTAGGTAAGAATCAGAAATTGCTTGTTAACAGTGACACCTGTGGCCGTTAAGTCAATGTCAGTCAGCGTCCCGTTGCACGCGCTTATGCTCGTAAACAAAGGTCCCACCATGAATCGAAGGCTCGACCAATGTTGATCCTAGTTTTCTCCCGACGTCGGTCTCATTCCTGTTTTGCAAGACGGCCTTCACTAGATATAACTTTGTTTTTCTGTGCTTCAGTGGAGTTTGTCTTGGAGTCTAAGTTGTAGTAGGGGCTGGTCGTTGTTGAAAATAAAGGCATTCGCGAGCGTGCATGACGTCACATTCGTTGGATTTTCCCGGTATAAACTGCCTGGGTTCATCACATTAAAAGCAATTGACAGGCTGATAGAGGGAACCCAGAAAGTCGCGGAAGGTCTCATTTTGGTAAAAAAAAACGATTTATATGTGCAAAAGTTACATACAGTTAATTTAAGTATTGCGATTCTACAAGAAATGTCATTTGATATTATGATTTATTGCAATTTTTGTTAACTTTTTTAACACTAGACCATGGGAAAAAGTTGAATCATACACTTCTAGGGACTTTTACTTTGGAAAATATCTCAATTAATACAGTGGAAATGTTTGATTTTCAGCATGTATGTAGTCAGAGATGTCCTGAAGTCAAATATATTAGTCATTGTCAGGAATTATTTATTACATTTATTCCAGTAACCCAAAAATCAAAGAATAAAGACATTTCCTTCACAAATTAGTGGTATTTAATTTTTTTATTTATAGGGGACATGTAAAGTTTTATACTTCTAGTGAATATAATCCAATCCATCTTATTTCCATATATGCATTTTGTATATACAGTTCCCTTTGTTAACACCTAATTTTGAAAACCGGACGTAGTCACACCTGTATACTTCCGCTAACTTCGCCAAGTCTGTCGCTAGCTCTCCCGTCAGCTCCGTTCTCTTTATACATCCATGGTCAACTCCATCGGGGCCGTTTGAATGCATTTAACATAAATGTCAGTATATGGGTGCTCTACAGTTGTAGCGTCGGACGATTTGCCCACGGATACGCGAGTGACGCCTGGCTTGACCGCACGTTACCGCAAAACAATAACGTTTCCTGTCCATGACAGAGTTAACATGCACCTTTAGCCATGATGTCTAGCTCTACTTTTCCTGCAATGTGTGAAACCCAAAGTGTTTCCAAACTTTACAGTATATGTAGTGTTTACCGCTTTGGATTTAACATGTGAGGGTTCAAGTTGTATCCACGTGGAACCTCCGCTGTTTTATACTTCCTTGTTGTGGCCAGCTGCGGTTTGTTTTGGTTGACGGATACAAAACGGATATGGCGTCACGTTACTCAGACTACTACAATAAAAGCGGTAACTTCCTTCTACCTCCACAACGACTCAAATAAAGCAAATATATCGATTCTGGCATTAAAAAAATCAATTTCAAAATCTACCGTACTGTACTCAACTTTTAGGGACAAAGTATGATGGAGGAAGTTTATAACTCAAGATTTAGAAAAAAAAAGTCTTTATTGAACCACATCCACTCCTGAGAGAGCTCTCTCTCTCTCTCCCTCTGCATCTCGCACAGAAAACGTATTGTAGAGAGAGAATGAAAAGCGAAAGAGTGACAGGCAGGTGACGAGGTTCATCCACCAATCTCCGATTAGCTTTATTAAAAATGTACCAAGGACAAACGGAGGACAGGGCCGCGCATCTCTCGGGATACCGGATGAACTCTGAAAGGCAGGAGCTGTCTTTCAGGTTTGGACAGCAGAGACCCGCGATGTGCACACACACACACACACACACACACACACACACACACACACACACACACACACACACACATACACATACACATACACAGAAGAGACGGAAAACTGTCTCAGTATACATTCTTTGAGAGGCAAAATGTGCCAAAGAGAGTTAGAGATGAAAAAAAGGTGAGGGAGGCAAAGGCAGAGAGTCCCAGAGAGAGATCGAGAGTGAGGAGGAAAGACACAGTGAAGAGGCAGAGACACAGAAAGTCAGTGTGAGATGGGAGGGGAAGAGAAACGGTGGGGACGGAGGAGGTGGGGGGAGG
>CAKAKR010050083.1:0-18018 GCA_916700685.1 Adelosebastes latens
GGGAGGGAAAACAGCACACAGCTAAAAGAGAGAAAACACAGGGTGAGAAAGCCTCTGATTGTGTTGCAGAGAGCAGAGAGGTGCATACACACTCAGAGAAAAAAGACTTAGAAAATTCAGAGACAGACAGAAGAGAGAGAGAAAAGAGAGGAGAAGGTGAGAGACAGAAGGAGGAAGACGTAAGAAGTGAAGGGGGTTTTGCTGCTGTGCTGGGATCATGTCTCTGGATGGGAAGGTGGCTCTGGTGACGGGGGGAGCTCAGGGCATCGGGAGAGCCGTGGTCCATTCACTCCTGCAGAGCTCAGCCAAGGTCGGTACTGCTCAGTCTGCCTTCATTCTACTGCTTTAGCTTCACAACCTTTTAACAGAAGTTTTACTGCTTGTATAGTTGCTTTATCCCTTTACAAATGTCTCCATTAAAAATGCTCAAATGAGCTAAAAGTGCTTTAACTTGACTGCTTTTGCTGCCATATGTTCTCTGATCCCACTGACAGGACTGCTACCTCTACTGCTCCAGTACAAGCTGGACTGAACTGTCTGTTGTGGTGTCATTGATTAAACTAGAATGGACTGACTTTACTCTTACACCGCTTTAAGTCCTTAACTACTTTAACGTGACTGTTTTAACTTCATGGAAATGTATGGGAAACATTGTTATCTTCACTGCGTTATCTTCACATTTTTATAGTAATCTTTCATTGGCACTGCACAGCTGTACAGCATGCTTTCAGAGGGTTTTAAGGTCAGCACTGTTGAAACAGGGCCAGTGTTAACATGTCTAAAAAGAATAGTATTCATACATTGTGTTTTAATAATGTGGCACTTAAAAAAACAACTAGTAATTAGACAATGAAGGAAACTTTTGAACTTTTGCATTTTGAAGGCAAGAAGGGAAAAGCAAAAAGGCTTTTGAAAGAGGTAAATTTGTTTCTGAGAACGTCCTTCACACCCTGTGAAACGAGGCTAATTGCGGTGCAGCACTAACATGAACATGTCATTAGTCTTGTATTTTTGTTCCTTATCTGAGCAGTGCTCAGCTGCTGACTGAGCTGTTCACAGTTAACACGTGAAACCACAGACGCAAGCAGAGGAAGTAAGCAGTACACTGTAACACTTCCCCACTTTTCGGTGGCCACAGTTTTTGCCCTATAGGAGGCTGAAATTTGGCATGGAGGTCAAATGTGTGGGTGTGGAGGTGTGTGTTCATGCCAATCAGCAAAAAAGGGTGTGTGGCAGTGAGAGTGGCCGATAACAAAAAGGCTGCTAAACGGATTGACACACCACCTTGGACAAACACATGAAGCATTTGTCATCATTGGTCTCAGCAGGTCGGCGGTCAAGTGTTTGTGAGGTTGTCTGTGTGTGTGTGTGTGTTTAGTACTAGGTTCTGCAGAGATGGATTCAAACATTAGAGCCTGACTTCCTCCATCTCTACTGTTTGTGTGTGTGTTTGAATTTAAGAAGTCCAACTCACAAACAGAGTTTCGTCCTCCAGGTGGCCGTGGTCGACCTGAACAAGACATGTGGCGAAGAGTGCAAGGCACAGCTGGACGCCGAGTTTGGAGAGGGCAACTGCAACTTTATTCCGTGTGACGTGTCCAACGGAGACGCACTGAGAGGTAACAACTGACATCAACTTACTGCTTGTTGAGTGACACATTATGAAAACTTTAGAGATAAACAAACACAAACACATGCAGTGCATAATGACTGTTCACAAGAGGGTTGAACTCATTTTAAACCTCATCTCATGATGAATGGGGAAGTGACTAAAAGGCTCAGGCAAAACAGGCTGCGACACAATGTCTGTGACATTAGTGAGAACAGTTCTGTTCAGGTGTATTCTCAGGTGTATGCACTCATGGTCCAGCTAAGACTAAGCTTGTCTAGTCATCATTTATTTAGTCAACACGCCAGCTTACAGCTCCACAGAATAGTGCTCTTCATACCTTCTCCTGCTTTGCTTGCATATGGTATGTGTGAGTGTGGGCGTGTCTGGGTGAGAAAGACAAGAGGCAGAGAGTTAAAGTATGTGTAAGTGAATGAGTGTCTTAGAGTGAGGGAGAAGAACAAGGTTTCGTTGTCTGACATAGAGAGAGTACTATATCCCTGCAGGCTAACGGCTGTGGAATGCTGTTTGGTGTTGCTCCTGACTGTGTGATAGTACTGCTGTTGATGTGGACACACGGTGTAAGCCTGCACGGAGCCGATGACAGTGTGTGTAAGAGATTAATTATGTTTATATGGATGCATGCATTACTGCAAGTATGCACACGTTGTGCATACTTGCAATGATGCATGCATCCATATAAACACAACATGTGTGTGTTTTTGTGTATGCATCTTCAGTGTGTCTGACTCATTTGTGGAGTGTGTGTGTGTGTGTGTGTGTGTGTGTGTGTGTGTGTGTGTGTGTGTTTGTGTGTGTTAAATGTCTGTTAAAAGCAGGTATGTTTATGTCTAATTGCGGGGTGTCCAGGTGTGGAATGCATCAGGTGATGACACATGCAGGTTAAACCAACTCAGGTTCCTCCCTTCAGCTGTTCATCCAACCGTGTCTGTCTGCTCACATAAACAACCTGCTGGTGGCTCATTGTCTAAGAGCACTATATATATATAGACATCGTCAACATTGTCTTTTTGTGGATATTAAAACAACATGTCTGAAGTCAGTTTAAGTAACATTTGGTTACTTTTGATTCCTCCTCCTCAGTGTTAAAAGAGCAAAACACATTCTCTCATACAGACATTTCAAATGAGATTTTCTTCTCCAAATGTACATTGTGCAATTGGTTTATTTAGTCCTCTAACATTCTAAGTAACATAAAAAGACAGGGACAATAATGTCATGTTGTAGATGTTATTTATAACCACCTTTGCTAAAGAGAAGTGTATGTTTGGGATAATGTCTGATCCTGTGATGCTTCCTCTTCATGTCGATGGCTGCGTTATACAAGACATTCAACTTATCTTCGTAAACAGGAACATCAGCAGATAATGTCAGTGTGGTGAAGGAGTGGCTCAGTGGACCAGGGTACACTGTAATTGAGTTAATGACACCTGTATGTGTATAAACAGTGCGCTCTCATGATGGTAATGAGGCTGACTTTCTGTCATGGCATACACTATGTGCCAACTTTGCTTCTCCCCTGTGTTCCTCTTTCCACAGTGATCATCATACAGTCTTGATGAATGTAATACAGTGTTCTGATTTAGAGTTATCAGGGAGTGAGCTGAAGCTGAAAGCCACGGTTTTCAGTTCTTATAAGATCATGTGTCGGTGTCGTAAGTCATTCACTGATGGTTTTTTGTTTCTGTGGAATAGATGCGTTCCAGAGCACGGTGGACCAGTTTGGTCGTCTGGACATCGTTATCAACAATGCCGGCATCAACAATGAAAAGAACTGGGAGAAGACCATACAAGTCAACCTGGTAGGTCAAGTCACTTTTCCTTTGTTTGTATGAGGCTCTCAATGACCCTCAGGACCACGTCCCCGTCAGGGAGTGGACACGTTTACCTGTTTTTTAGCTTAAAGGGTAACTTTGGTATTTCTCAACCTGGACCCTATTTTCCCATGTTTTTGTGTTTAACTGACTAATCAACCCTGTCTCCAGTAAAATTACGTTCCCATTAGGGGTTCCTAACATGCAGCTGCAAAGTTAGAACAGAGTGATTGATAACAGCCAGGTTTCTTGTCTGCGGTGCAATGTGCTGAAATAGTATAGTTACAGCAATTGTGAGCACAGTTTTTCTCTCTTTCTTCTCTCTTTTTAGGTTTACTTATGCAACAAAACTACTTTGTTAGGTTTGGGCAGCAAAAGTACTTTTAGGTTAGGCATTAAGTGCATAATAATAATATTATGAAACAAAAGTAAGGTAAAATAAGTCAACGTTGGCTTGGTTTCACACGGGATATGAACAGTGGTCTCCGTGAAAACCCTGTGTTTGTTTGAGGACCAGAGAAATGCTGAATATTTTCACATCAGTTGTGCTAGCTAGCTACTGTTCACAGCCATACTAGCCAACTTTAAAGGTGCTTTATACGATATCCAGGGCATTAACATAGCAGCAAACAACTATTGTCTATGTAAAGCTATAACCCCCAGGTTAAAAGACGTTTCTAACCAGTGCAATGTGAAAATGCGGTGCGGGAATGCAGAAAATCTGCTGTAGAATTTTTCGCCTTTGCATTGCTGTCTTCCATTTTCGTCATTGAGGCCCAATGAGTTTCCTCCTAAATAGTGTCGCTCCACACAAGAAAAACCTATCCAGACAGAGAATGTCTAAGGGACTAACGTTAACCACACAATACATAAACTAATCAAACCCAAATGTGGTGCGAACATTAGCTGTTGTGACTAGCTATGACATCAGTTGGAAGACAGGACGTCATCGGTCAAACATATATTTCCGCATACGGAAATCTGCTGAAATCAAGGTCCATCTGAATATGTCTGTTTTAGGCTTTGATGACTTTAAGAGGAAGAAATTCCTCCTCTTCAAATTATGTTATAAGCTGTGGGTCTCCTCAGGGCTCTATCTTACAGTTCATCTTTGTTTTCCTTGTGCATGCTCTCTTGGTAACACTATGCATAGTTCAGTCCTCCTCATTGAGATATTCTGATATAGAGTGTTTATTATCGTTTTTGGAGTATCACTTGTATGTGTTTGAGCATGTAAACACCAAACCTGGATAAGCCTTTACCCTATTTATGAGAAACCCGAATACGCTGGAGTACTCCGGTACTGTTGCATGTACACACCTTGACCTGGTTATTGAGCGCTGCTGGCCACCTGTTTAGGCGCAGCTTCAGCCAAGTAATGTAATAGGAACACAGACAACGGCGGCAGTGAAAGCTAGAAAGAGAGAGAGACGGTGGATGGAGCAGGACAGGAGCGTTGTTTTACTGCTTTTTTAATTGTGATGTGGCATGAAATAAGCATGCCAAAGTTTAAAATCATTTGCTGGTAGGTTGGAAAAAAAAAAAACATGCAATCACACATTCCATTACATTAATATTAAACTAACTAACTATACTCATTATATAGTATTTTTCGGTTGGGTTTCCACATAACTAGGCTTATAGAGAACTGACGGAATAGATTACCTCAATGAAAAACAAAACTATAAATATCTTTACTTATCAGTAGGTTCACATATTCTTTACTACCAGTTTCACTTCCTGTGTAAGTGCTGCACTTGCCTGTTGTGAAGATTACCAGTGTGACCATGTTGTCTCTTTGTCTTTATAGACCTCTGTGATTAAAGGGACCTACTTGGCACTGGAACACATGAGTAAAGAGCACGGCAAGGAAGGAGGCACCATTATCAATGTATCCTCTATGGCAGGTAACAGATACACAGTAGTGCACACACATGCACAGATTTTATTCAACTGCTAAAGGCAATATTTACCAGTTTGTGACTTTGATGTGTAAAATCAGTTACCCTTTAAAAATTCTTGATTTCATGATACAATGCAAAACATTTTTTTTAATTTTCTACAAACATTTTGACAGCACATGTAAATGAATTGATTTGGCACCAGACCATAATGGGGAAATCGTGTCAGTTTAACTTAACTTGCAGCGTTAGTTTGGGCTTCAGAACTTTGGTTTATTTAATATAGGCCAAATTTAACTTTGCAGGAATGAAAGCAAACGGGTAATGTGGACACGTAATACAACCCATTTACACACATTGCTTTCTGTCAGTGCATTTATGGTGTTTTTGGTCACTAACTACTACATATTCCTCAAACTGAATGGCTCAGATTACCATCTAAATAGACTGCATGGGTGCTTTTGGTGTGACTTCAGTGTAGCTATATGGACACATAATGTAGTCTAAGGCTCCACTAATTCCCCTCATACAGCAGGTTAAATAAGAACAACAGAGCGGGTTCATCTTTAACTGCAGTACACAAACACACCCTCACGTGACCCTCAGGCACTCTTTAAATACATTCACACACACATTCCACTGATCGAACAGTGAGATCTCCACTGCTATTTCAAGTTGTCACTATGAATGGTTGAAATGTGGATTATGTAATACCATAGAGTACTGAGGAAGAAGGAGAATAACATGACTGTAGATTGACCTTGTTGGATGGTGGGAAGGAACATGTGCTTTCATTTCCCTCTGAGTCAAGATCTGGGACAGTGCTGCATTGTAGCCATTTGAATAGTCTCAAATTACAGAGTAAAGAATAGGAGTCAGTAATTAAAGGGTAACTTTGGTATTTTTCAACCTGGACCCTATTCTCCCATGTTTTTATGTCTAACTGACTAACAGGAACAACAATCTCTGAAATTGTTCCAGTATTGAGGGAGAGCGCTGCAGACGGCAGCTGCTCACGGGCTGCAATATGGTGCAATTGGGTTAAACTCAAGACCCCAGGAAGTACGCCGTGCTTTGATGCAAATTTTCATGGTAGCCAAACGGCGGTACTCTAACATCCGTGTCCGTCACGTGATGCCATTGGGCCCAAAAATACTTTGGACGTCTGTAATTTTTAGGTGAATCAACTCCCCATAGGAACACTCTAACAGTCCTTATTTAAATCATTAGGTCCTAAAAGTTGTAAAACGCACTAATAGCTGAATCCAGAGTTATTTCCCTTCCTCCGTTCATGTGAATGAGACCCAGACCGATGCTGGAGCGAGGGCTGGGAGGAGGAATGACTGAATATTTAGATGATTTGGACAATGTGGATGAGGTCTTAGAATTTGATTATTTATATATTATTTGAGCCAGAGTATACAGATATTTAGATTTGACAACGAGACCTCTCCTTGAGTGGGACTTGGACACAATAAGAAACAGACCGCATGAAGCAAATGGCAAAGTAAATGTTTCACCTTTTAGTGAACGTAACATTACATTGACGCTGCTCACTTGCCCTTGCAGCTTGTTTGCCGGCTGCCGGTTACAGTGTTATTGCTCCATACATGACCAACTTCAGAAATTGTTGTCCCCATTAGTCACTGAGACTAAAAAAACATAGGAAAATTTGGTCCAGTTTGAAAATACCGAAGTTACCCTTTAACTTCTGTCTAATTTCATTTGTGCAATAAATGTGTGAGATATAAATGTCTGCAGAGACACTGAAACTTCAGTTCTAGTTGGAAGCACATGGCTTATGTTAAGCTCACTACGCCCCAAACATTCTCTCCTCTGAGACACACAAGGATTTATTTATGTCAAAATGTCACGGATGATGAATTTCTCAAAGTTTCTTGAAGCACGAAAAAAGTTCCTCCCTTCCTCGAGTGTGTTATGTGCGTAACACACACAAGACTAAAAGAAACCACGACAGGTTAGCAGAGAACTGAAAACTACTGGATCTGGATCATTCTGCACCTCTGTCTTCGTCATGGAAAAACTCACAAATCTCACTCACCCATTCACAAACACAAATACACACACATGCACGTTTTACAAGGTAATTCCTGCTCTTTTATGGTTTTATATTGTCCTGATGGGCCAATACTTCTCAAAGCCAGATCTGTGAACGCTGTAATTTGTTTTAAACTCAAACAAAAAGCCTTACTATCATAAATCGAAGACCCCATAGGACCTTTTGCTGCTTAGTTGTTCGGAATTCTGGAAATGTCACTAGATTTCTCTCCTCGTGAAAAGATAGCATGTTAGTTCTCAGTTCTTCAGTCCTGTTTGGTTATACTGCAGACACACAAAGCCTCACTAAATAACATTACCACTGGGACCTGGAATGTTACAAGACTTTCTAGGATCCAAAGTTATCTCTGAAAACGTTGTCCCGGCTGGATCATTTTTCCTTTTTCTTGCCGCTTCTGTTCACCTGAAGGGGCCTTGGCTCTGAGCAAGTGTTGATTTGTGGTCAAGGATCGTCCAACGAGCAGCTGATGGTGCTGCTACTCTTCTATAGTTTGGTAGTAAAAATGTCCATTCAGTGTAGGTTTTGTCATGTTTCTGTGTGGAAGCAGTTCCTCCTGAATGTAATCTGACCTTACTCTTAAAGGTTGTGTGTGAACTGTATGCAGCTCAGGAAAATCAAGGCGAACCCTAATCAGTCTGTGGTCACGGTAGTCAAAGTGTTCTTATATCTGACACTCTGCACTGACAGGTAGAGCATCCTAAGATATAGCACCACAGACCACAGTTTACGTTAAAGTCACTGCTGCTGGAATATAACTTTCTGTCAGCTAGTCTCTGCATGTTCTAAACTAGAATGTTTGACCTGGGGCCTGCCAACTATAAACCAAGAGAAATGAGATCAAATGCTTGCCGTTGTCTGAAGCATCAAATTTACAAGGAAGCATAGCCTAATATAGGAGACAAATAGAGGCTATTGCACCAGGCTGTGTAGTGAACAGAACTGTTCAGTCCATCCATAACATTGACATTCTCCACCTCAGTGAACTCCATCAGACCATCACTTCCTTTTTGCAATATCTACCCAGAACATGCCATAGCATGATGATGGATAAATGAGCGTAATTTTTAAAGGTCTTTTTGACAATGCCTGACAGATGAAAAGATAAAGTCAATATTAGCTGAAATTCTGGTCTCAAGCTTTGCACTAATCAGTATTTTTGACATGAAAGGTGGAATGTGTAACATGTAGCAACATGCTCCAAAGAAATAGGGGCAGCATTTCACCTCTGCTACTGGGTCCATACAGTCTAAATTTATAGTCATCATCGGTCATCAGTTATAAAAAAATAAATAAAGCCAACTACTAACTAAGAGCAGGACAAGAATACGCAAAATTCAACCAAACTGCTGAAACTCACCGGTCAGAATAACACTGCTGTCTTATAATCTTCACATGTGGCGTCAGCCACTCCGCTCATAGACACCACAGACCACACACCTGCTCACAACATCACTGGAACTTCTCTAATCTGATCTACCCACCCATTCCACCACTAGGGATGTCACCATATCATAAATATAGTAGTCGACACCAATACCAGTGAAATTCCACGATTCTCGATACCAATTCAATACCATGGTAGAAACAAAAGTAAAACAATAAATCCCATGTACTTCAACATCCACTCCTTTATTACCGTTGTTATACTGGTTTTTGTTAACAGGTCATAATTCCCTCTCTATTATCTATTTTATATTGCTGTGAAATATCTCCTTCAAACAACTGGATCTACTCAAGTTGTTCTCCAAAAACTACATTTTACAAGATTACATTTGAACACATCATGATAACGTTATAATTTACCTTCGCCCAATACTTTTACTGAATAGAGCCTGAACGCATCATAATGCAAATCAGTGGCACCTTCTCTTTTACAATCGGCAGGATGACAACATGTTAACTTTAGCTGTTAGCAGCCGGTAAACAGCACAGTCTTGCACGGAGCGAACAGCTAACGTTAACTAGCTTTCGTCCTGCCGATTTCAACACGGATTTGTTGTTCACAATGTAGCATTATCAGGAAGGCAATAGATTGTGTCCCCTGGACGTGTCGTTAGTGAGTTTACAGCGTCCCAAACACATTTTCTATCTATCTATCGTCACCGGTGTTATGTATGAGCCACACTGGTCGTGGCTGTAGTTGCTGTAGTAAGCACAGCAGTTTTAGAACAGCATAATTTAGGATTGTTATGAAAGGAGTCGAGAGATGTGTTGAAATTGATGTGCAGCCCACAGTAAAGTTAAATGTGTGAACTTTAGCTGCAGGTCCGCATGTTATTGGATGCAACAACAATTCAATTCACAGCTTACCCCATCGCAAACACACACAGACAACATCCAGATAAACATCCAAAATGTTATGTCAAGCACAGATCAGTAAAACTGACAAACAGAGGTCGGTAAAGGACAGCAGATAAGTTAATAAAATATAATAAATAGATAAAAAAGAGAAAACAAATAGATAATAAATAGTCATTGTTACATGATTTATCACGTAAGGGAACTGTCAATAAAAATCTCACATGAAATGACTACTGTCTGAGTTTAATAACTTGATAGCAGAAGGAATAAAAGAGTTGGAGTAACGGTTAAGTGTTGTCCTTATTAGTCACTTAGACACAAAAACATGGGGAAATATTCCACTAAGTTTGCAGGAATTTTGCTGCTGTATGTTTTGAGTTTCCAGATGTTTTAATAAGATTCCAGAAGATGTTCTTGCTTCTTGTAGTCAGACACATCATCTTGTAGATCTAGAACAGTTCAGGCTCCAGTAATCGTAGAGTTGTGATAACATCCAACACATTGTGATAATACGTACTTCCCATTCCCATTGCAAATACAAACTTGTCCAAACATGGTCAAGCATACTCCAAGCAAATTGTTTTGGGGGGGAAAAGAATGTGTCTCTGTGTGTTGGTGTGTGTGTGTGTGGGCTGGTAAATGTATGTGTTTTGAATGATGTGGACTCAGACCATATGAGAATGATAGAGCTTACAGTCCTGTTTGTTTTGCTTTTATTACACCAGCTGTAAAATAAAAAAAAAATATCTTGAGTCTTGTACATTGTGTCCTCGACAGCATGCTGTGCAACTGTAGATGTAATTTGTGATTGCATATTTTAAAATTAGGAAGCTGCTTGCAAATTTTTGTTACCCACTCTGTCTGTCATAGCATGTGTGTATGTATGTTGCTCCTTGGGGTTCCTGTAGTTAAGTAATTTATCTGTATTTATTCTTATTACTTCTTTGTCTTTGTATTTGCCTCTTCATATGTTTGCATGAAGCCTTGAAACAGGTGAAGTAAAGTAAAAGCAACCTCTACACTCTTAGATCTCACAACCTTTTCTCACAAATATGTTATTCATTTTTAAATGTAATTTGCTTATGCCAAATTGTAATGTGTATTTTCAATGAAAGTTCATTTTTCTACACTATATTTTATTTCAGTCACACACTTCTCCCTCTGGCTCATTAATACGGCTCCTCAGCAACTGTTTATTTAGCTGTTTTAGAGGCTGATCAGATGCTTTTGATTATCATGGCTGAATAAGACTGAATAGGTTTTTATTAGTTTTTTGAGATTTGCAGGGAGATGGTTATTTGAAAGCACAGAACTACATTAAAAATTAATAATAAAAAAAAAGAACATCCTAGAAACAAATTAATTTCAAAGCACTACCTATCACATAAAGTGAATTTTATAAAAGAAATTAAAACATTATTTCTCTTCATTGTGGGAAAATAAAAACTGTAGATTGAGACGTCCTGAGAAATAGGGGCTGAGCCATATCTCACTAAACCTGGATCAAGTGACCCCCCGGTGGTTAAAATGAGAAGTTGCTGTTCAGACGCAGATGCAGCTGTGTTTGGGAACAGCCCTGATGTGTCCCTTTAAAGAACTAACACCCTATTACTCTACTTACATAGCCTGCATGTTTAAAACTCACAGTAAATGGAGCGACTCTCTAGTGAAAACACCGTATACAGTTAGTGACACCGAGTTGAATTCTGCTCGTTCATGAAAACTGGGTCACTGATTGTTCTTTGCTCTGCGTAACATGTTTGTTCTCTTGTCTCCTCTTGTTCTTTATAATTCAGCCTTCCTGCATTCTCCTCATCAGCCCGTCTACACTGCTACTAAACATGGAGTCATTGGCTTCACTAGAGTTATGGCGGTAAGACACATACACACACACAGTAAATAAGACAGTATAAAAGGTTATATCAGGTTATCTCTTTTGTAGAATGGGATGTCCTCCGGGCAATTCAAAGCTCAGCAGCTCATTCCACATGTTCTTGCAGGACGCGTCCTCTCAGGGCGACTACGGCGTTCGTATCAACGTCCTGTGTCCGGCCTACGTCGACACTCCTCTGCTGCAGTCGGTGGAACACGAGGACAACATGGGCAAGTTTGTCAAGTTCAAGGATGATTTCAAACGCAGCATGAGCAAGTTTGGAGTTTTACAGTAAGTCAAGTCACACTTGTCACTCTTGGTTAGCTCAATTAATGTCTCCTTCTTTGTCGGATCCTTTCAGCTGAGTTGGGTTTCACACACTGTGAATTTATTGGTGAGATGTATAAATTAAATCTAGATTCCTGCAGCTTTTCTGAGCACAGGTTTTATTCATATTTTGTACAGGAAAGGTTTGAATTTACAGTCTTGACAATCTTTGTGTTGATTAAACATGATCAAGTTTGGCACTGGGTCTGGAAGTGGAGCCTCGGCACTGATGGTGAGGAGGTGTGATAGATCATTTCCAGCTGAGACTGTGCAATACAGAAACAGTTGATAGAGAACCCAAGCTTGCAATATTGTAACCCTAGTTCTACAAGCACAGGCAGAGCCCTCTACTGGACTCTATGGGTAATACTCTCCTCCAATCACGAGCATGCACTCGCCCACTGATAATTTGCATAAGCGTACCCGGCCAATCAGAACATGCCTACATACATGCGGAAACCACAGTATATAAGGCAGC
The DNA here is from genome assembly GCA_916700685.1 of Adelosebastes latens. Taxonomy (NCBI): domain Eukaryota; kingdom Metazoa; phylum Chordata; class Actinopteri; order Perciformes; family Sebastidae; genus Adelosebastes; species Adelosebastes latens. The sequence continues at coordinate 12,405 of CAKAKR010050083.1, forward strand.
AGGCATCGCTGTCTGCAGAGCCTGTGTGAGTTAGAACATACGTATACTTGAAATTGTTTATGTTTGGTTCCCTCATGAGCAAATGAGAATGTTTGGAAATAGTGAACCTCAGTTCACTGGATGACACAAAGCATGAATTAGCCAAAAAGCTCTTGCGTCCTCTGCCTTACAATAAGTTCTTGTGTCCTTACGTCTGTTGTTAGGCCATAGCTAAGAGCAGTGGAGTGGTCACGAGCACAAAGCCGGAGGTGCAAGATGTGTTTCAGTAGTGTTGAGCAGTTTAATGTGCTGACAAATTGCTCTTTCTACTTAGGATGTCAGATCTGGTGATTTTGTGTTTGTGAACTGATTTGCCATTTGGCTCTTTTCCAACTTTCCAACTACAGTTAAATTGTGTGGCCTTGAAAACACTCAGAGCCACTCAGCTTCTTTCTGACCTTTTTTCTGTCCGTGTTCTGATTACATTCTTATTTCACACAAGTGGCCCAGAGTCCACTTGGCCGCTGAATGATACTTTATCTTTCAGGAAACCTGACAACTGTTTATTTGGAGCTGTTAACACATGAAATGTCTCAGAATGATGTATGTTTTTGGGATACAGTGTACACACAGCATTTTAACCTTTATAAAATGTTTAACTATGTTATGTATGGAGCTGTAATGTATGCAAAAACATACAGACAACATACAGATTTACAGCATCTATTCATCAACATGAACCTTTTTTCCTCTGTCTATCTACCATTTATCATATATTAAACTACATTGTGTTATCTAATATTGTAATATAGGTTACATTTACTAAAGGATTAGACACTTCTGAAGACTGAAATGTATATTTCACTCACTCCCCCATCCCTGTAAAGATTAGCTTTATATAGTAGACCTACTGAAGTTTTCAGCTGGTCAATGGCAACTGTTGGATAATGTAACAGTTTGTCCAAATATAATAAAATTAGTTTATATTTCATTTAGTTTGCTAATTGCTTGATAATGTAATGAACTGGGGGTGGGTTTGCAACAGAGAGAACAGGTGACAGATGGATCTTTTAGCAGGTTTATTTTGAAAGATAAAAAGTTACAAGAAAAGGTAACGTTACAAATAGAAGATGTGCAAACACGCTTTAAAACAGATGCGCGTACAGCTGGCGGTACCTTGAGGTGGGTGGTCGGCTTATTATTAACGCGGTGTGTTTCCGAGTAACGTAAAGGCAGATGTCTCTCTCATTCAGCAGCCTTGTTATGTTCGTTTTAACATTAAACTAGGTTATCTCTCACAGTCCTGTCATCTACCGCTTTTTCCCTCCTCGCCACGGACTGCCAGGAGCTTCCGCACCTCAAAGTCTCGCCATATCTGTATTGTTCTCGTCCGTCGTTCACTTCTGGTGTGTCTGAAATCATTCCTGCTGTCGTAGCTCTGTTTGTTTGAGCCACGGCGACCAGCGACCTGTGACAGTTACGTGCGCCCTCATTTGCAACCAAATAGGTTTGTCCCGCCCCGGTTGTTAGCGACCCTGGTCCGAGCAATTCACATCAAAATCGACCCTGGTCGGACCCTGGTCCGACCCACCTCTTGACCTGGGTCGCAAAGTCGAGTCGATCATCGCGGGTTAAGCCTTTCATACACACAACCAACCCTGGTTCAACCCTGGTTGAGTCCTTGGTGAGAAAGGGGTATGAGAGACAAACAGCAGGAGGGAAGCGTTCAGTGTCAGAGGAAATTGAGGCTAGATGACTTCCTGATCTCACACACACACACACACGCACACACACACACACACACACACAGTCTCTCTAAGTAAGGGCAATATAGCAGGTTTATTTATAAGTGTGTGTGTGTGTGTGTGTGTGTGGGTGTGTGTGTGTGTGTGTGTGTGTGTGTGTGTGTGTGTGTGTGTGTGCGTGTGCCTCTCTTTTCTGTAATATCATCTAATGCCCTATATCCTCTCTGTGTTTACCTACAGGCCATCATTGATAGCTGAGGGCATGATGAGGTTGATTATGGACGCCAGTCTGAATGGAGCGGTGATGAAGATCACCTGCTCCAAGGGAATCCACTTCCACACCTATGAACCCATGTCTGCTTGAGCCTTGATATAGTGGACTATACACTGCTGCTGAGGAGAACAATACAGGGCATTATCCTGTCTGAATGCAACACACCAGAAACTGTTTCAGCACATCTGGCTGCTGCTGGACTTTATCAGAACTGCATCAGAGCATCATTTGGATTCTACAGGAAAAACTGACCTGAACAATATACTTGATCGTGTATATAGGCCTACGTACAGGTGTCCAAATTAACAAATGAATGCTTTCCAAATTATGATGATCGTAGGGCTAATTGAAATTAGAAAGTCCAGTGTTTTAAGGTATAAACCTTTGGCAAACCAAAGTTAGCTTTCTATGTGTTACAGGAAATAATTGACATCCACCACATTGTCATCCACCTCAGATACAAATGATTATGCAGCTTATTTTATTAAACAGTGTATTATTTAATAGCAGGTTTATATGATTTGTGTAAAAATAAAAATAATAAATAAAAGTTTAATATGGGAGATATGGGACTCATTTATTGATATTCTAATGAAACCAAGACCACGTCTACATCAGCTGCTTTAAACGGCCTTTTCGTGTGAAGCATCCACACAGTGTTTCCACAGTGAAACACCTCAACAGCATAAAAAAATGTCAAGTCAAGTCAATTTTATTTGTATATCCCAATATCACAAATCACAAATTTGCCTCAGGGGGCTTTACAATCTGTACAGGATAAGACACCTTCTGTCCTTTAGAGTACGACCCTCTCATCGGATAAGGAAAAACAGAAAAAAACACCCTTTTAACAGGGAAACAATATGAAGAAAGCTCAGGAAGAGCAACAGAGGAGGGATCCCTCTTCCAAGACGGACAGACGTGTGATAGATGTTGTGTGTACAGAGTAACAACATAATGAAAATACAACATAGACAATCCATATGACAAAAAATAATACATATAATGTGAACATATGTGAGAAGGTGGATCCAGGAAGATGTCAAGCAGCTTCCAGGCAACTGAGCAACACGACCTCCTCTCCACCATGTTACCTAGGGGGAGTACAAGATTTTGTTTTTAGGTCACAGTTGCTTTGGTAATGTAAACATATGTTTCTCATGCCAATAAGCCCCTTTGGACTGAACTAAATTGATACAGAGGCTAAATCTCCTCGAGGACGGAGGTCCAGGTCTGTCATGTTGGAATGAGGCACCAACAGCCAGGAGAGGCAGAGCGAGGTCCCAGAATAGCTGATGGTCCAGCACAGAGAAGCCTGAGTAAAAGGAGAGAGGGCAGAACTACCAGGCTTAAATTATACATTGAGACTGAGACCGACCCACCAACTAACTAATTGAAAGTTAGGGCAAAAAGATGGGTTTTGAGTTTGGATATAAAGACCTCCACAGAATCAGACTGTCTGATGTCCATAGGGAGGTTATTCCAGAGGAATAAGAAAAGCCTGCTGACTTCTTTTTCACTCTGGGGACAGACAGGAGCCCTGTATTCTGAGAGAGGAGAGTCCTGATTGGAGTATAAGGTTTAACCCCTTAACACCCGACGGAGTGTTAAGTACACAACTATGCCATGTACACAGCTGCTATTTTAAGTGGTTGATCATGCGACATATCTTTGGAAAGCTAAGATTCTTGTGATTCGAGTGATCCACACCATTTTAAGATACAATCACCACCACAGGTACAATCAACGCCTATGTCAGACCACCAACAAGCAAACAAACGATTAAAAAATTGAGGCAACTCACCTATGAAGTCTCATTAGTTATCCACCAATAGATAACATCCAACAAAAATGGTCTTGTTACTTTGGCAAAGGTCCAGATGATCCAATCCAGTAAAAATATTTAGTTGAAAACACACTATTATATCAATAAATACCCACAGACTGCTGTTGTATTATTTAAAATTAGCCAGCAGATGTGCTAATCTTCCACGTATTCTCTGTTATAACTCCAGTCTGCATGTAAATACTGCCAATATCTTGGTAGCAGCTCACTTGAGCCAATAGGAGCGTCCATGTCCTGTCTACAGCCTACAATAGCCAACAAGAGTCTGCGTTGAAAGGTAGTGCATGCCCTCCTTCTGTCGTCCGAGCCAGTTGCAAACAATTGTGCGGATGGCTGACGCTCTGCATAGCCAATGAAATTGTAAACACAGCAATATGCTGTTTCAGTGGGTAGATTTCATGCCAAACCCAAGACCTATGGAAAGGAGACTGGGTCACGGGCGGCCATGGGTCTTGGGGTATGGGGTATAACACATGCGCAGTGCAACTGAAGCTGTGGTCGTGCGTTGCGATTGGTTCAATTTCGGCGAGTGCAGGCCAGATTTTACTGCGCATGTGTTATACCCCCAAAGATATGACGCGTTGATGAGTGTGACCCAGCCTCCTTTCTATAGGCCTTGGTCAAACCAAGGAAGTCCCTGCATAAAGCAAACTACCTCCTGTCAATGTTGTGTGCGTTCACGCGTAAAAGGGTAACAGTGTGGTTTTTGACAGTTTTAGAAGAAGAAGAAGAAGAAGAAGAAGATGGCACTTTTATTGATCCCCGAGGGGAAATTCAAAGTTTTGGAGACTTTGGAGAGAAAACAATGGTGAAATTGAGGGAGAAAACTAAATATACGCTGCAAGAAGCCAAAAAAGAAGACAGCGATATGTTGATGGAATCCGAGGCAGAGGCAATGTTTCTGGAGGGAGGAGACATTACTCTTGACAAGTAAGTATTTTATTATATTATATAACGTATATATTGCTGTATAAATATCATGCTTTTGAGCGCTTTTTGTTCTCTCTGCCGTGTCTCCGGTCCAAAACAAACTAAAACATGATACGGCGTGCGTATGCGTCATTGTGCAGCGTAACTGTCAGAAAGCATCAATAAGAGGAATCAATAGTCACGGAGGCATGAGATGCCAAAGAGTCGGACAACTACGGTTCTCTACTCCCATCACTATCGTTTTCCCTGCCTGACAAAGTGGCAGATGTCCTGATGATTTCACCCGCCACTGCCAACAATTTACCCACATTTGGCGGGTGCTAATTTCAGACCCTGACTGTAGCATTAGTTTTTTTGCTGCTTTAACAATCTGCATGTTATTTTTTGTATCAATATGAGTGCAACATAATAAGGACAAGTCTTGTATAAATATGCAGTGGTTGCTTTATTTCAGTATTTTCTTCTTTTCTTTTTTACAACAATAGAAGAAAGTAATTCAGATTTATACCCTGTATATACAGTACATACTCATACTGATCTGTTAGCTGGAGAAAAGAAGGAATCCTACCAAATAAATCAATCAATAATTCAGTCATTCAATAAGACTCAATAACCCCTTTGACAACTGAAGCACATAACAGCTAACCAATATCAAAATCTACCGTTACCATGAGCTTGTTTGAAGCTGATTCATCCTCACAGAATCAGAAATGTATCGTTTGTTGACGTTGACATCACCACATTTGTCGGCTCAGTAAATTATAAAATACAGTTGACCAGTTAGCTGAAGCACAAACATGTTATCTTCAGCCCAGTTTTTATTTCTTCTTCCTTCCTTCC